>JAJJWX010000295.1:0-40536 GCA_023529315.1 Papaver bracteatum | reverse complement strand
AATTTTGAATAGTGGTAAGTAGAGTTGTCGTTCACTCGGACTTGATGAGATTGATTTTACGAATTAATAAACTAAAATAAATATATACAAAATATTGTCACGGGATGAAGAGAGTTACTGGGACTAGGATTTCGTCGAATTCATAACATACGGTTCAATTTATTTATTCTCAACAATTAAAGCTCAATAAATAAAATTAATATGGACTCTGATTTTTCCAAGGTAGATTCTCAAAAGATTAGTTGTAAATCCTAACCATGATGTATCAAAACATTTAAGCTAAGCATACCTCATCAAATTAAATAACAACCAATTAATTCAAATCATATTTCAATTAAAATTAGTGCAAAAGTCTTAAAAAGAATTAAATAATTTTACCCATGTATGAATTCGTCTTCCTCCGACCTCCCAGTGTTGGGGTCTAGCTCCTCATGTTGTAGACACTCTCAAAAGATTATTTTATTGCTGGAAAAGTGTTTACAATGGTGAAAATGAAGAAAAATAACAAAATCAACAAATTTGCTCTACCAAAACTCCCCCCACCTCAAATGTGCTCTCTAGCTCTCTATTTATACACACAAATACACATTACTCAAATATATTCTTCCATAACTCCAAAATCTTCTTCTTTTTGATTAAAAATATCTTCTTGAATTTTTATTTCTCTTTATTCTCTATATTTCTTTACTAAACCCATATCTTCTTTAATTCGCAGAATAAAATCCAAGATAAAATCTTCTAAGGATATCTTTCTTGTTTAATACAAGATAACTTCCTTTTTCTTCAAAACTTCCTCTTATCCAAAATGTGGGTGCCTTTAGTACTTTTCTCCTGGGGTCCAAACACTTTTTGAGCAACTTTTTCCACACAAGTGTATTTCTCCAAAAACACCTACACAAACATAAAAACACCATAATAAGTATAAAATCAAGCACTAACAATAGAGACACTGAGGACAATTCAGACACAAAAATGTGTCTATCAAATACCCCCAAACTTATTATTTGCTAGTCCTCGAGCAAATCTAATCTAGAAAATAAAATCCTAACTCACTAGGTGGCCCTAGTGACCGAGTTATAGTCTCGGGAGGGTTTACCAGAGGTGTACCCACAAAACCTTACTCCAGACTCTAGATATCTACGTAGAACCTTGGAAGGAACTAAAGAATCTCCTTGGTTGGCATACTTACTGACTACAGGAGAAAGTACCTTGATGCGAAATTCCAATTGTTGTACACGAGTTTGCAATCAAGCATACTAAAATTCATATAAAGTGACAGAGCTCTACTCAGATAGTTTCTGGACATCATAAAATGGAGTCAACCAATCACATGGATAGATTAAGAAAATGGATGTAGAGAAAAACGTAGATGATGTTGACTAAGGTGAACCTATCCTAATGGACTGAGATACTGGTCTGGACTAATATCAACACACTAGCATATACAAGGGAACCAGTGGTCGATAATCCTAACTCTAGGTCAACTCAGCTGGCATATACAAGGGTACCAGTGGTCGACTTTATTATATTTTTTCCGGTTGGTCTGGTGGTTTGGTCTTTTTTTTTTTTTTTTTTTTATCTCAGTCACTCTATTTCACCCTAGCAATGGAAAAAAGAAAAAAAAAGTGATCAGGATTCTTTCGATGTTTCCATCACGAGATATGGCGAAACTACCATGTGTTTTTTTTCCTAACACTTGAGCTTTGTGCTTTTATGAATAGACTCTTCTAGATGTTTCAATCTAATCAGATTGGTTCCTCAACTCCTACAACCAAAATGTTCCCATCCACTTAGATTAGTTAGTGCCAACCTTAATAAGCATAAATTTCTAGTCTCTGGAGTTTATTTATTGCAACTAAAAAGTTTCTCCCATACCTCCAAACTTAAATCTAACATTGTCCTCAATGTTCTAAAGATAAAATTAAAAGCATGAACAAGGAGAAACTGTTACCACTTGAAGCAAAATAGTTAAGGAAAGATATTACCGTGTTGCAAGAGCATGGGTTACCTCCCAAGAAGTGTTAAGTTTAAAGTCTTTAGCCAGACATTAGAAGGAATTAGTCACCTCATAGAATCATAAAGTAATAGCCGAAATAACTGTGGATCACCAAAACCAAATAGGGCTATCACAAGTAAAAGGAATCTACAACATCCCAAGAAAATTAGCAAATAAAGCACACCCTTGTTTAGTTTCCTGTTTAAGACAACTACAAATAGTTGTGGTTCAGGTTCAGGTTCTATAACTGGGTCTAGATAACATATTTTCATGGGTTGCATTTCCTCAAAAGTTAGATCCGAATGTTTAGGTCCTAGAGTCTGGAAAAACTCGAATAAGAACTTAGAAGCACATAACACTAACCTGAATAACTGGGGATCCTCTAAGTCAATCAGATTTGACTCACACAGTTGATCACGGTGGTGGTCATTCATAGAAAAATATGTAGGCCCTAATCTCCTAAAGTAATTGGTTTAGTCTCAAAACTTAATAACTAACACATTTGTAACTCTATGTTCCCACAATTGAAAAAACGTTTTTGGTGGGAAAACAAAGTCAATTTTGTTATGGCATGGGTTATTAACATCCAACCATAGGATGGGTTTCTAACAAGCCAGACTTCTTCTGGACATTGTTAGGTTAGGAGAGCTATCATGGTATCTGGCACAATGGTTGAGGCACATATATCAAGTCCCAAGTGAGGGATCTCTTTGTAAGAGCTAAAGGTAAGGCACATGGATAGCCAGTAAACCCCCAGACTTAGAATTTTAGGAGTCTCTAGATAGACTAGATACAATTTCCCTAATTTATGATCCCATAAATCCTGAAAATGGTCAATTGCTTCTTATAGGTTATACTTTCGGGTGATGCATCTAACTCATATTTAAAATCTCAACGAGTTCATCTTATTTGTCTAAGACTGTTGTTTCTAAATCGTTAGACTACAAAAACGGTATTCTCGGAATACCTCGTTCCTCTAAACATCATCGGCAATAAAAAGGGAAATTCTACATCGTCAAAACAGTATCTCTAGTAAAATCCTGCGTCCTTTTGAATAGGTGAATAATCGTTAAAATTATTACAGATCTGAAAGACGATAACCTTATTATTATAAACTCGATTGGAGTAGCAATTCACGATCACTATGCTTATTTGTTTCAAATTCTTCATCAACTTTATCATCTTAATCATCATTATAATAATATGAAAATGGTTGAACCTCATCTAAACAAGTATTGCTTAATTATAACCTCGTCATCACGATTATAAAAATCGTCCTCATTTCACGGGTGATATTGGAAAGAATGTGTTGGAATCAAGAGTAGTTGACGATTCTTTGTTCCGTCTCTAACTCTAACCTACGTGTTGAATCATCAAACTCATGTGTTGAATCATTAACTTACATTTTGACTTAGATAACTTCTTGAGTTATCTTCTAAAGTTCACTCATTGTTATAGTTCTTTCATCCATAACTAAGTCATTTGTGTCCAACTTGTATGTAACGGCTCAAGTAAGTTACTTAGCGTTGACTCAAGTATCTTACATTTCATATAGAGGAGAGGAATTATAAATTTTACTCGTGTGACTTAGGTAAAACATGTGGATAGTAATTGGACTCACCATGGTATGGGCCATAACCTTGAAAAGATTGGCGTTTAACCACTATTCCACACTATGGTCAAAGTAATGTCCATTTTGAAAATTAGTTGTATATTAGTTGTATTGGCTATTATAATACGATTCGACATCTAGCACAAGGGAATTCTACACAATCACAAACAAGGCCGACTCGACTCCACCAAAGCAAACCTAAAGATTTCTAGCAAACAAAAAGCATGATGGCTCCACTTAGATTGTTTCTAGACCAGCTTCTAATTCCTTCGAAAAGGATTTCGTTACAATTTAAGCAAACCCCTCTGGAATCAATCCGAGTCAAAGTAAGTTAAATAGAGGAGAGG
This sequence comes from Papaver bracteatum, assembly GCA_023529315.1. NCBI lineage: Eukaryota > Viridiplantae > Streptophyta > Magnoliopsida > Ranunculales > Papaveraceae > Papaver > Papaver bracteatum. Next base: position 36,581 of record JAJJWX010000295.1, on the reverse strand, counting down.
GAAGCTGCGTGGAGCTTTGATACCCAAGGCCTCACCGCATTACAAGGCGGCGCTGTCACGCATTCAACTTACAGAAACCATCATGAACTTGATATGCTTAAAGTAACCAATATTTTTCGAATGACTTTCCTATTAAGGTCGTTACCTATTGGTCCTGGTTATAGTCAGTATTTTAATTAGGTCCGCGTTTGGTATCGCTTTCTGAGGCGGGCAAGAAAGAGAACAGTGATGAAATCCGAACCCTTATCTTGTATGCCCAGGCCTTGCCCTTTACTAGGAAATTAAAGCGACCGTTTTAAATACCTCAACATATATGCATACAAAATCATCTAGTAAACCCGGACGGGGGGATTGCGGTGTTTAAATTCTTACCTCCATTTCGGACAGAGGATGAACCGTTGAAGTCGACTCGGGTCAAACTCCTATGTCGATTAATGCGGACCCAGAAGCCGAAAGACAGTATCATGCTTGTCGTCTTTCCATGTCTTGAGTTATATTTAAATTAACCCTTCCTTAGGGTTTTAAAAATAAAGTCCAATGTCCAAAAATAAAAGATTACAAAAAATAAACTCTAAATACAGTTTCTATAAAATAAAATAAAATAAAATCTAAAATAAAATAAAAGAAAACAAATAATAATATAAACAAAAATCTTTTTCCTTCACTCCTTTTGGATTTCTCTTTTCTTTCTTTCTTTGGCTTTGCCTTTTCTTTTCATCACTTTCTCTTTTTTTTAGCTTAGCTAAATAAAGCAAAAGAAATACCAAAACGCATAAAAAAGAACAAAAATAATAAACATAAAACCTAAAAACAAATCTATACACAAGTCCGCGTCGGCGGCTTAAAAATTGATCGAATTTTGAATAGTGGTAAGTAGAGTTGTCGTTCACTCGGACTTGATGAGATTGATTTTACGACTTAATAAACTAAAATAAATATATACAAAATATTGTCAGGATGAAGAGGGATTCTTTGGGACTAGGATTTAAAGTCGAATTCATAACATACGGTTCAATTTATTTATTCTCAACAATTAAAGCTCAATAAATAAAATTAATATGGACTACGATTTTTTCAAGGTAGATTCTCAAAATATTAGTTGTAAATCCTAAGCATGATGTATCAAAACATTTAAGCTAAGCATACCTCATCAAATTAAATAACAACCAATTAATTCAAATCATATTTCAATTAAAATTAGTGCAAAAGTCTTAAAAAGAATTAAATAATTTTACCCATGTATGAATTCAAATCTTCCTCCGACCTCCCAGTGTTGGGGTCTAGCTCCTCATGTTGTAGACACTCTCAAAAGATTATTTTATTCTTTGGAAAAGTGTTTCAATGGTGAAAATGAAGAAAAATAACAAAATCAACAAATTTGCTCTACCAAAACTCCCCCACCTCAAATGTGCTCTCTAGCTCTCTATTTATACACACAAATACACATTACTCAAATATATTCTTCCATAACTCCAAAATCTTCTTCTTTTTGATTAAAAATATCTTCTTGAATTTTTATTTCTCTTTATTCTCTATATTTCTTTACTAAACCCATATCTTCTTTAATTAGCAGAATAAAATCCAAGATAAAATCTTCTAAGGATATCTTTCTTGTTTAATACAAGATAACTTCCTTTTTCTTCAAAACTTCCTCTTATCCAAAATTTGGGTGCCTTTAGTACTTTTCTCCTGGGGTCCAAACAACACTTTTTAGAAACTTTTCCACACAAGTGTATTTCTCCAAAAACACCTACACAAATATAAAAACACCATAATAAGTATAAAATCAAGCACTAACAATAGAGACAATGAGGACAATTCAGACACAAAAATGTTTCTATCAAACCTTCACAGCATGCTCTCTAGGAAAACTCAGACAATTTCCTGGATTTTTAACCCTCTTATACCCTCTACGTGGCATGCTGTTGCTTACACTAGAAGTCTATTCGGATCCGTCTATACCAAGATGCTTACCTCTCTGGAGTCTGAAATTTGTTCTGGTATGTTACCTCACCACTACTTTCTAGATATTCGTCATTACACTGTCTATTCCTACAGTTATCAGAAACCCCCAATTGGCTAATTTATGGATCACTTCCTGTAAGCTATCTAGTAAGCAAACCTATCACAAAATTCGGAAAATTCTCTTCACTAGACAAAATCCACATCTCTACCCTGCTAGTAAGCATACTAAACCTGACAAAACCAATCACTATGATACAACACATTTCATAAGTACTCAGAAAATGAAGATCACAATTTCAATCATCCCATATATTAAAACAACCCACAATCATACCCATTCAACCACATCTTCAAGCATTGTTTTCACAACCAGCATAACTGATACCAAGTTTTCCAAAAAACATTGTTTGTAACACTACCATAAAACTCCCCAAAAAGCTAAAAAGGAAAATGCTTACCACCGGGGCTTTAGGGAATGAACTCCTCATGTCCTATCTCTGGTGCATCTCTGAACCCCCCTGCAACCTCCTTTGCCCTTTTACTGCACTATAAGTACCTCTCCATTAGCCTCTGGTACATGTGTTCTCCTGGAAAGAATAGCTACCACCATCTCTTGGTTGGGGCATAGGCAGCACTTAAATTACAGTACCTCATGTGGATGCACGTAATCCCACCATGACCAAATATTGTAATGTCATAAACATCCCCAGCCAGTTGCCGCATCTCAGGGGCCATCATAAACATGTTGGGGAAAACCACAACATCTCTGGGGAGGAGAAGCGAACCATTATCATGAATCCTAGCCTTGATTGTCTCTGGAACTGGAGCAAAAAAAAAAAAAAAAACTGCCTACCACCACCACACTCTACCTGTTGATCAGCAATAAGAACCACTCCTTCATTTACAATGAACCGACCCTTGTCAGGATGCACAACATACAATACCCACCCATCATTCAACCCCCGGAGTTGGGGTTGAAGTTCCCGCGGTGGTTCTTGTGCTCCATCATCTCTTGGGACATCAGAACAATTATTACTAGTAACCCCTCCTCCATTACCATCTTTAACACCACTTGAAACTTCATGCATGTCCATCTCAGGAGACTCGCTATTACTACTTATTTCTATCGCCTACAAAATTGGAGGAATTTGAAATTACTTGGTATCAGATTCCTAAAAGTAGTAAACACTCCTTGCTACATGCTAGGAAAACAAAATCTGAAACTAAACATTATCTATTTGAATATGAATGTCAAAAACCAATACATGTTTATCATGCATGTAGAAATTGGATTGCTTGATTGATGGAACATCATCTGCCATTACTCGTTCACTCTTAGCAAGGAACACGTCAAAATTCTGAGATGCAATTGGATTTTTCTTGACATCGAGTCTATGGGGAATGGAAATTTTGGAATATTCAGGTCTGGAAATTGAAACTACTTTCTTCACAGTCGGTTATATGCCCAGGAAGGCCAACAGTTATTGCACCCCAACCATCAGTTACCCATCCTAAAGATTGGTTGCACTGGATCTTGCAGAACTACAATCTCAATGGGTGCATACAATATCATAACTCACGCTATTCAATTTGTTGGCTAATATGAGGCGACAACCAACACTTGGCAGTTATTACAAAGGATTGAATTTGAATCGGATTCGGTTTCCCCCTAACCCGTTCCTGGAGCAACAACTCGACCCTAACCCGTCCTTGGAGCAATAACTCGACCCGTTAGGGACCAAACCTCAGAAGCCATCACAAAGACAAAGGGTTTAAGGAACACAAACTCATATGCTACAGGTATGACCACGGGTATGATCACACTCAAACCTTGAGTCATTCTCAGTACCCTGTCATTACTTCTGACGCTAAAGCTAACTTACTTGAAAACAAAATGCAGCTTCAACATAAGGGAATCTTCAAGTACTTAGGTTTATACTTGCCTCCACCTCTTAGCCGCATGATAGGTCACCCTCATAAGACCTTAGTAATTATACGTAACCTACATCCCTATCAACATAGGAAGTACGAATCCACCACATGGAAGACTTTAACCTTTGACTACCAAGACAAAAGACTAATTAAAAAAACAATTATCCTACCAGGGACCTAAAATTATATTTACATTGGCATTTTTACAATTTATTTCCTGGAAATTGCTTTGTTTCAAGTCTTTTTGACAAATACTGCTCCAACAGATTGCTAGTAGTCAACTTCTTCAACCTTCCCAACACTATCATGAATCCTCTTAGCTGGTATATGTGGTCTTGCACATGGTTGCTAGCTTACTAGCCTCTGACCTACAACTCTTGAACTTGGCTATCATCACCTCTGCAACTTTGCCCAGCTGCAACAAAACTATAACTCTTTGTACTATCTGAACTCATCGATTAAAAATTAAAAATTTAAAATTTAAAAAAAGTTCCACACTACAATACAACCTTTCCCTCCAACACCAACACCCTCTCTCATAATTATCTCATATATAATATACCCAGTCAAGTTCTTACTATTCAACATTCCATGACCTCCTCTTCAGTAACTAAGAACACTGAAAATATAGACAAACTTGTAAAGAAAATGAATTCCTCCCTTAACATACATGAGGATTTATTCCCAAAGGTATTCATAAACCAAGAAAATGTTTTACCAAAGAAAAAGTTAGACTGGAAATGGGTCTTCATTGAAAGGTACTGCAAAGTACAACTTCACATGAAACAAGAGTTATATCCAGATTCATTAACAATAACTGGGAGCTTAGAATGTATCCTTATGGAAGAAAGGAGAATTACTACTCAATCAAGCTTAACAGTATTGAAGACTACAAAGTGTTCAGGAAAATAGGAACAAGAGGCATCTTTGACAAGCTTATTGTTCTCACTGAGGTTCCAACCTCAGGACCAAACTTCATTGATGAAAGAAACTTCTACAAAGTCTGGATCTGGACGTTGGTAAAAAAAAATCCAACCCACAACATCCTTGACATAAAAAATCTAATCAGACCATCTGGTATCTACCAAGAATCAAAGAAAGCTTATGGAAGAGATGATGATGAAAAGAATCTTGAAGTCCTCCTCACAATAGATGTAACCAGAGCTCTAAAGTATGGCATTGATGCTTATGAGGATGCTAATACCTCATACTGGTTGGAACTTTCTTATGCTCTCACTGGTATAACATTTTGCAAGGTCTGTAGAATTCTTGATCACCTTGGCCCGATATGCATTTAAGAAAAAGAAGACTCTTAGAAAACACCCTCTAACCAGTACATCTCCAACTCCGTAAATCGTTACCCATCCATACCCACCACCCCATCTTCATTTAATACTAGCAACCCTCCAACAAGTCCCTCAAAAAAACTACCTCATATCCGTCACTATACTGATAAGGATGCTGCCAAAGAGTTTGCAATCAAAATGAGATTGGCTCAACAGAAAATCCTTATTCAAAATTCTACTAAGGAACTTGATGGATCCCCACAATATCTAATCTTCCAAGATGGTCTTGATCAACCACTTATAGGAGATATCCCTACAACCAACCATGAGGCTGCTGTTTGCCAAAAGAAACACAAGAAACATCAAGGATACTATGAAAAAGAAGGGCAACAGGAACAGAGAGTTTACTATGAAAAAGAAGGGAAACATCAAGGCTGCTACAAGAAAGAAAGTTATAACCAGTTCCACTCCAACTGAACCTCAAAAAACAATTGACCCTATAACCATTTTTCCAAAAATAAACAATACCAATCTTCACATCAGCACCAACACCACTTCTGACAATACCCTTAATAACCTTCCACCCTAGATGATATTCAACAACAGATAATGGATGACTTTAACCATCAGAAAAAGCTCATATGGGAAAGAAGAAAATCTGAATATAAACTCAAAGGAGTTGATGTTGAATAGCATCCCCAGCTAGTGGACCCTAAGAGGAAACTGTACACCTTGCCTGTTTACCCTGATCACCAAGCTTTACAATGGAATCGGCATCAACCATCAAAAAGAAGTAATATGCAGTCTACCCAAATGGAAGAGGACTACCTTACTGAAGAAACTACTAGCAATATGGAAGGATTCAGCCCCTTCAACACCTCTCAGGTAAAACTCACTCAACCATATATTCTTCTTTATCACAATACAATGTTTTCCTTACTCACAATGCTCAATTTTCTTTGGATTAACCTAGAATTACTTGCTAAAAATTTCATCACATCTTTACTAGGCTATAAAATCACCATCTTTAGTTACCCAATCATATCCTACTTTTGGAAATTTTACTCCATCGTAGCTTGGAACTGTCAAGCCATATGATAACCAAATACTAGTAGGCACCTAAATATAATGCTTAACAAACATAACCCTGACATTTTATTCTTATTTGAAACTAAGCAACAGTCTAGAAACCTTAAGAAAATCCTAGGTAACATAGGTGTCACCAACTTTTGGTTTGTTGAACCTAAGGGCAATGCCAAAATAGCTAGAGGCTTAGCTCTTGCCTGGAAAACTAATCTAGCTGTCACCATTGAGAACTTCTCTGACCATCATATTAGTGCCATCATTCACCCTTTGCATGGAGATCCTTGGTTATTTATACTACATGTGAAAAGATCAAGTCCTGAAAGATTATTGAAAATACTTGTGTTTCTAATTCCCTGCCTTGGCTAATCATGGGTGATTTCAACTTTGTCCTTCATGATCATGAGAAGTATAGCCAACATCTTATAGATCAAGCCGAAGCTGACCTATTCTTGGACAAAATTAAATAAGTTAAACTTACTGACTTGAGCTACACTGAATGTCCTTTCACCTGGACCAGCAGAAGATCTGGTATTCAACTCACAGAGCAGAGATTAGATAGAGGTCTAGCAAATGAAGCTTGGATGGAGCTGCAACCCAATGCTACAATATCTAACCTCACTTCCATTGGATCTGACCATAACCCTATCATTCTCAACACCAACCCTTCCTGGAACCATGGTCAAATCCCATTCAAATTCTTTGGCCCACTGGATCAACCATGCGAGAATGTAAAAGCATCATAGTTTGAATCTTTGTAAGGCCAAACACAAAGGCTCTCTAACTATAGAAATAGCAAGGAAACTCAGAGATATGAAAGTTAAACTAAAGAAATGGAATAAATAAGTTTATGGCAATATCAAGACCAACTTAGAAAAAAGTATACAACACTTGGATTGGATAACCAACCATTAGTTCAATTCTACTAGGGGAAAAGATATTAACGATGCTCGTCGAACAAGTAGAACATTAAGCGGTACAAAAATCATACAGAAGATCAAAGAAAGACCAAAATATCAAACTTGGGGGAAGAAATACTGGTTACTTCCACCTAGCTTCCAAAAGATATAAAAAAGCAAAATTAACTCCATACAAAAGGAGAATGGAACTGGATTCTTGACAACGTGAGATCACTCAGACTTTCACAAACCACTTTGCCACTATGGCTACTGCTGAACCCATTACCTGAACCCCTTCATCATAAACCTCATTCCCACCACCATAACCTATCAAGAGTACCAAAACCTCATTAGGATACCTGAAGCTCTGGAAATCAAAAATATAGTTTTCAGCATGGCTGGAGACAAAGCCCCAGGCCCATATGGTTTCCCTCCTAATTTCTTTCAAGCCAACTGGGACATTGTTGGAAAAGACATCACAATCATGGTTCAATAATTCTTTACTAATGTTTACATACTAAAAGAGATGAACTCAATTTTCATATCCCTCATTCCCAAAATTGAGAAACCCACTACCCCTTCTCACTTCAGACCTATCTCCATGTGTAATACCACTTACAAAATCATCTCTAAACTTCTTTCCCAAAGATTGAAACCACTGTAGCTACCTAAATTAATATCCCTTTCCAATCTGTTTTTATCCATGGAAGGCAAATCTCTGACAACATTGCTATAACTTTTTAAAATAATACACCATATGAACACCGGAAGAGGGAAAAAGAGGGAGTAATGGTACTATGGAAATCAAAATAGACATGGACAAATCTTTTGATAAGTCAATAGGGACTTCTGCTACAAGTCTTATCTCAAATGGGATTAGCTCTCAATGGTGCAACAATTCACCAATGCATATCAACCACAAGATCGGCTGTCTTAGTTAATGAATCATCAGGAAAAATCTTCAAACCCTCCAGGGGCTTGGGACAAGGAATACCCCTATCCTATATCTGTTTCTATTATGTATGGAAGCTCTATCTCGTTATCTCCTACACATGCTAAAAACCAACATCAAATTCAAGGTATCAAAATCTGCAGGAATGCTCCATCCATCAACCACCTTTTGTTTGCTGATGACTACATGATATTCTGCAAAGCCAACATGCAAAGAATGCAACAACCTAATCAATATCTTTCAAATTTGGACAGACTTGAATTGACTAATAAACTTCTCCAAGTCTGGCATCTTCTTCATCAAGAATACTGCACCTTAAACAGCTGATAATATTAGTAATACTATGAAAGTTCAAAGGATCCATCCTTCTGATAAATATCTGGGCTCTCCTTTATTCACCACCAAGAGTAATATACAAGCCTTCAAGCCTTCTGTTGAAAAACTGAAATTTAGATTTGCTGGATGGAAGACAAACCTCTCAACTGCTGGGAAACTAACCATGATCCAATCTGTCTCTTCTACCTCAAGTATCTACCAAATAAATTGCTTCAAAATTCCCAAAACCACTTGCAATGAGATCAATTCCATTCAAAGAGATTTTTTCTGGAACAATGAACAAGATAAATATAACGGTATCTACTACATTGCTTGGGATGCAGTAAACCAAACCCAAAGATTTAGGAGGCATGGGATTCAAGAACATGGAACTATTCAACTTGGCTATGCTCACCAGAATAACATGGAGACTAATTATGGAAACAGATTCCCTATGGAGAAACATCATGAAGGCTTCCCACTATCCAGCTACAAGAAGTTATAAGAATGGACACCAAGCCCAGGCGTACGATTCTTGGATCTGTAAAGGAATTCTAAAAAAGGCATATCCTTAATTCAGCAGAACTACATATGGAAGATTGGTAATGGAAATCAGATATATATCTGGGAGGACAAATGGATCCACAATAACTCTTAGAGAATACCCAAACCTACCCTCTCCCCAGATAATCTTATAACAGTCAATCAACTCTTCAATACCCAGGGAGAATGGGACAATAACATCTTAAACCAATGGTTCACTCCAGAAACCCAACAAATCATTCTCTAAACCCCCCATTATCCTAATGAGCAGGATGAAATCCAATGGGCTCTTACCCCCAACAACAAGTTCTCTGTCAAATCCTTATATGACAAACAGATCCATGACAAGTATGCTAATGACAACCAGACATCTCTTTGGAGCCAAATCTGGAGGCTTGATACAAACCCAGCTAATCATCTATTTATCTGGAAATGTGCTCATGGTATTATCCCAACTAATGCCAAGACTACTAGTATCCTGAGCTACATTGACCATATATGCTCTTACTGTAAAAATGAAGTTGAAGATATAACACATGTTATATTATCTTGTCTTGCTGCATCTAATGTTTGGAAGAAGCTATTTGGAGATCAACACCAACTCTTCTCCTCCTACAACTCTTTCCATGATTGGTTCAACAACTGGTTTCAGACAGATAACCATCATGCTAGTTGGAATGCTACTTATGCCACCATATGCTGGTTTATCTGGAAAGCCAGATGTGACTGGGTCTTCCAAAAAATCATTCCATCTGCCTCAACTACCACAAGGGAAATTACTCAGCATCTCTGCAATCACTCCAAAGTTCACCATAAACCAGGGCACATCCTTAATAACCCATATTACCCGACTAACATCACTCATTCTCCTCACGAGAATTACATTCAAAGACCTGAAACAACTTTGATAAATTTGGAATCACTATTAGCATGCATATTACTTGCTAACCCATGCCATGTTAATAACGATCATCAAACCTATACTAACTACTCCTTTGTTTCTTTGTCCCTCCTGGTCAATGCATGGGCACAAGAAAACTTCAACTCCCACTGGAATCATAGGGAGCTGAAAGAACAAGCGGAGGAGCTCAACTTGCTTTGACATGGGGAAGACTATGCGGCAAACAAACATCAACTTTGCTGCAGAAACAGAAGAAGCTCTACAACATATCAAAAAAGGTTACCAACTAGAAGTACAACATCGCTTCACGAGGAAGGAGTAATCAAATCCAGGACAGCAACAACAACCATGCTCCAATTGATTTTTTCTTGGGAAGCTCACCAAAGTTACTACTCAAAAAACCAGCCAGCTATTAATCTAGCCAGACTAGCTAGGCATTCTACTTTTATTTATGACTCTACCTCGAGGAGCAAATTTACAAACACTCGGGCTAGTCTTACCAAATTCCCACAAACAATTCTCATAGGGATTAATGTAATAATGTTGATTCTCTTTTGGAGGGTACTTCTGATGCTAGAGTTAGCTCGAGATGATATCCATATTATAAGCACGAATGGGTTACTTGCTAAAGCACCTACACTCTTCTCTTAAAAAAAAGACTAAAATAGTATTAAATCAACAATGAGATGTTATTAGATCATCGTATCATCAAGTTCTAGATATGTATACAAGGATTGGCAGTAAATGTTATGAATCATTGGCTTAATCGGGTATTGCATTTTGCTTATGGAATTGCTGCATAACTTTTCTTGGCGGTTGGTTTGGTGGAAATGAGAATATTGCTGTAGGGTCGCCTCTTGTGTCCTGGCATCCTTGGGTCACATAATATCTCTAAATCATCGAAATAATCGAAAGTAAATGAGAGTTTATATTTTCACCTGACTCCAGAATTTCTAACCAATATAAATTCACCAAAGATTGGAGCGCAGAGCTAGGATCGGGAGCAAATAATATTATATTATTTCTAAATCAATATATGCCAAAAAATAAATAATATATATTTGAACATTTTGTTGAGAATTATTGAATTTGCTTCCGGAACTAGTAATATGGCTATGCTACTATAAATCTAAATTGTACTCGTTTACATCAACAAAATATGGTAGATGGGCATCTTTGGAATTGGAGAGATAAATTATTTATTCAAAATACATAAAGACGAGAAAGTTGACCATAACCATGTGGGAAAATGAAGTTACCTCTAGCTGTAGGTTTGGTAGTAGTAATTGGCCTTTATCCTAATCCTAAATAAGCTGCTGATGCACGCGTTAATTAAGAATGTATCTCAGTGTTGAAAAGATACCTAACATAAACATCTTTTCTCAGCAGTCTTAATTAGGCTCAGATGTACCCAAAAAGCTTTTGAGCTACAAAAAGAGATTGTCATGCTGTACCTGTATAATAGGCAATTCAGAAATAGGTGTCGATATTTCATTCAAGATATAGGTAAAGGATATGTCATGACAAAGACCAAGAGATAGAGTGAACATGATATATAAGAACCGCCTGGAATTACGTGGTTGCTATTGTTTGCCATATACACGTCGTACAAAAGTTGAATAAACTCTATGTAATGCTTATGGGAGAAGAATGAGCACTAACCCTTGCCTGCTGATTGTTGCTCGCCTCGCTCAATTGTTCGGGACACTAGTGTGCTGGTTGAAATGCAATTGTTTCATTAGCCTTGCGAGCCGATGCACAACCACCTGATTACAATTGTTTCATAAATAGCATCCATCTCAATTCCAACCGGTGCCTGAGCCATTACCAAGGTCGTCATTGCTACTGTATATCTGTAGAAGTAAAACACAAATCTCGAAGAACTTAAAAGTGTTACTATATATGGTTCACTGGGTAATCTGTATGGCATGCTGTTTACACCGGCTGTGAAGGTTTTTTTTTTTTTTTGACGGGGAAAGGGCAAATTTAATTAAAAAACAAAGATGTCACCAAGAGTGACACCAAAGGTACAGAAAAGAAAAAAGAAAAAGGAAAACAACAAGCACACGAAGGAGCAAAAACAACACCAGCCCAAAGAAAAACTTCAAACCTAAGTTCCAAAAGAAAAAACTTAGGAACCTTGACAAACCAGAAACCCCAGAGAAGGGAGAGAAAAACTAATCAATCTTCAAAATCCTCATTTTCATCTTGAAACGAGCATTTGACCGCATCAATTTGCTCATCATTATCGGTGTCGGGGTCGAAATCTCTCAATCCATCATCATCCTCAAAGGGAGGTGCTTCCATCTCGGATTGAGACTTGGAATTCTCCAAAAGATTCTTACACATAGATCTCATCAAAGGATGGTCAGAAATACCCATCAATTTGTTAAAAGCTATTTGAGAATCTATTTCGGCATCAGTAACAGAGAGAGTAGGAGACTTAACTTGATTATCTTGAGTCAAACGCGTATCTCCAAAAGAAGGGGACTTTTTCTTCTTCTTATTCTTCTTCTTTTTCCGAACCGTAATCCAACTCAAATTTTCTTGAATATTCTCCTCCGAATTCACCTTCACATTAGAATTAGAAGTCACCTTTGGAGTTGAAAGCCCCTTTGTTTCGGTAGAAACTAAATTTGGTCGTTCCCCTCCTCTGGAGTCCAAGGATGCTTCTAAATTTGGCTGTGAAGGCTTATGACAATGGCCATCACAAAAGTACTTGAGTTTCATGAAGGAATTTACCTTAGTTGTTAATGATGGGCAGACTGTGGAGTGTGAGCCATCACAAAAGTACTTGAGTTTCATGAAGACATTTACCTTAGTTGTTAATGATGGGCAGACTGTGGAGTGTGAGCCATCACAAAAGCTTCATTTTTCATTAGTCTTGTAATTTGTATGATAAATTCAATGGCCAAGTGTCATTAATTGTACATTTACTTTCTCTACAATTGTATATAAAAAAACCGAGATATTAGAACTAAAATGTGATTTTTTTTGGGTTTTCATGGTAGAAAGGAAGAAAGAGTTGGATTTTCAGATTGAAACAGTTGAGATGTTGAAGTAAACTATAAAGACAGAAATTGCGACGGCCAACGATTTCTTGATTTGACCGAATTGAAGAATAATGAGTGACAGTAGAAATTGAGACGCATTTTAACAAAAAAATTCTTTAGCGAGTTATATCTAGAAAGATTGATTTCAAACAGCAACATACTAAGTAACATATTGTAGTTCCATTTTTGGTTAATCATAATTGAGTGATACTGAATGTAATTGGTCCAAACACTTTCCATCCTTTGTAAATATTACTAGTATAACTGCTTGTCACTTACGGTGGAAGGGGCAATTCTAAAAAGAATCTGAAAATGGAGTTTAAATTTAATATTGTTGTTTGTGCTCGTTGCGTAGATTTTTTTACAACCTTTCCAACGAGATAAAATTTGTAAAATTCTAAGGCACGGATTTTTATATATGTTATATTAAAGTTGACTTTCCAATTATACCCCTGAAAAGTAGGATACACAAAGAGTTATAGTAATTGGACTAAAAGAGAGGGATAATCTTGTCTAGTGAAAATGTGACGGGAATCTGCAAGGAATATTCTTTCTCAATCTTTTTTATGAAATTGAACATTTACGTTACTCTTCATTTAACAAAAAAGTGGCCATAAAAGGGACTCCCTCCCTCCGGGCCTTCCGGTCGGTCGGCCCAATAAATTGGAACCACAATAATTAAAGTAGATTGGTACTGTGATAGACATTTTACCGTCTCTTAGAATTTTATTCAACTTAATCATTTTAGTTCTTCAATTGCCAAGTGTTGAGCGCCAGAACTAGTATTTTGAGTTAAAGATGGCACTCCAAGAAAATCTAGCAAAATTCAAGCAACAACCAGGGAAATGCCAATCCACTCGATCGGGTATCAATGAAGCTGGAGCAGGAGGATCGTCTCCATCATCCAGGTCATTACCACCCTGTAGATACCCCAAAATTAAGAGTAAGAAAAATGAGGAGCACTGTACCTTTGCAACGACTAAAGGTGATGACGAGGGCTAGTGATTGGAACAGGAGAGACGATGAGGGTGACGGGAACAGACTAAGCATGACCTAGGTGAGGCAAAAGATGAGTAAGTGATGATGAGAGTGAAGAAGAAGCATGGGCATGACGGTGGAGAGGAAGCGTGGTGAAGGGCGATGGGATTGGACGCTGCCCCCACCACGTGATGAGTGAAGACCATTGAGAGCCTTGGATGAAGTGATGGTTGAGCATTATGCGCTTACACAAGCAAGTTACACATTTGAGACATGGTTGATGGCATAGGCGATGATAGAGACGAGGAGAGCAGTGACCTACTCCAAGACCTTGTAGCATGACCTCCTCCATATGATACATGGTCAACGTCCTGGGGGATGATAGAGACGAGGAGTGCAGTGACCTACTCCAAGACCTTGTAGCATTACCTCCTCCATGAAACACATGGTCGATGGCATGGGCGATGATAGAGACGAGGAGTGCAGTGACCTACTCCAAGACCTTGCAGCATCACCACCTCCATGTGGGACATGGTCGATGGCATGGGCGATGGCAGAGACGAGAGCATGCTTCAGAAGGAGTGACGATAGGCATGGTAAGATCATATGAAGTGCCCACTCTATGAATGGAAGGGTGCCAATAGCGAGTGGGCCCTGTCTAAGAATAGCCCCGATTCAGAAATGAGAGTGCTTCATCAGTTCCGTGATATCAAGGACACGTGTACGGACTTGAGCTGTCAGAGTAACAAAGAAGTCAAGATAGTATACGTGTACGGTATCTAGAAGCTCAAGGAAGATTTGGGAATGCTATAAATACCCATTTCTTAAGAATGAGAGATTAAGCCTTTTCTGTGTAAAAATTAGTATTGTACTATTTTCTGGATCAGAGTTATTCTTTCCCTATTGGTGTAACTCAAAGGTTTTAGCCTACTTAATTTATACCATATTTACACTGGCGACTTCTACTGGGCTCTGATCTCATTAATAGTATAATGACTACACCAACTACACAGATGCATCCCTCTACTGACACTGGTGACGTCCAGCACCCTGCACCAACAGAGGGAGAGCCACTTACTGAGCTCCAACAAGCACTATTGGACTTTCAAGATATGGAGCGACGACGTATCGAACTGGCAGCACGTATCGCTACACTTACACCATCATCTCATGATGACGGAACGCTCGGCGAAAGGGGTACACCAGGAATAGGTCTAGGAGACCCAAACGGAGAACATACACCTGTCACTCCTCATGATGTACATACCTCTCATGCACATCAGTCTACACCACTGAGCTCTCGTAGGCAAATGTTCACAGTAGATGAGGTAAAAATGGCCAAATACATTGAAGACAAGCATGGTCTAGAAGCATCGTCTAAGTCTTTCAAAGTGCAATCACCGCTTACTCCTGATGCCGTGGCCCGCCCAATGCCGCTTATGTATAAAACTCCCAAGTTCACTTTATTCGACGGAACGGGCAACGCAATGGAACACCTACACCGCTTTACCATGATGTTGAATGAACATGCATCAAACAAGCATGTATGTATGAGGGAGTTTGGTAAGTCTCTCACAGGAGATGCATTCACTTGGTTTATCACCCTTCCACAAAGCAGCATAGCGACATGGGAGCAAATGCAGCAGCTTTTTATGCAGAAATTTTACTCCAAACCAGTAAAGATATCCATCTCAGATTTATGCAAAATACGATTTCGCGTAGGTGAGAAAAAGACTGTGTTTGTCAAACGTTTCAGAATAGAATATTTGAGGTGCAACATCGTCATCCCAGAAAAAGAGCTAGTCAACATATGCATTGCAGCATTGCCTCTGCAAACACGACGAGTATTAGAGAATGCTGGTATGGAAAATTTTGCTAACTTAGAAGAGTCGTGTGCACGAACAGATGCCACAGAAGAGGAAATGGATGCTGAGAACAAGACTTGGACTCACAGTGTTTCATATGCTCGAGATGAAGGTAACCAACGATGTCGACAATTCAAAGACAATGAAGAGAGACGTGGTAAACGACCAGCAAACTCCAATGACAGAGAGGAACCTCCCGAATATCCATGTTCCTTAGACATAGTCCTTGATCTACTCAAAGAATGGATCCGCAATGATGACATCAAACTCCCAACACCCCCAAAGGAGCCAACGGAGCAAGACAAACGTGAAAAGAATTACTGCTTATTTCATCGCAAAGTGGAACACCCCACGAAGGAATGCCGTACATTACGTTGGAGGTTTCATAACCGCATGAAGAAAGGTGAAATTGACCTGGGTACCAATAAGATCCAAGATAATCCGTTCGCAACTCACCAAACAGCAATGTTTGCACATATACAAGACGGCCTACAAGAAGACGCAGAAGTACAGATGGTTGAACATGAGTGTGCTGAGACGCATGATGATGAACACGAAGACTTCCTGGCAGAGGTTACAGCTATGGATGTAATAGATAACATCGAGTACATCGCTGCAAAGGTAGTCAAGAAACCATTATTTGCTAAATTCTTCGATTCCTTAGGCTTCACACAAGCTCAGCGTCGATGATAGGCGGAATTCATTACCCGTATTGACAGCTAACGAAAACATGACGGCATATCTTGATAGACGATACCTCTACCTACTAATGTAATCACATTTTCGGAGGCAGACCGTCGAGTAGATTGTGATCATACCAGGCCACTTTACCTCACCGCATCCCTTCGTAAGAAGTCATTCAAGCGTGCTTTCATAGACACCGGAGCTTCCCTAAATTTGGTCCCTTACAACATATTACAAACCATGGGCATTAAAGATTCAGAAATAAGGAAGTCTCAGACCAGGATCCAAGGGTTTGGAGGCTTAAGCCAATATACCATAGGTACCATCAACCTAGAGGTCAGGAAGGGACCTATGCGTTCCTATGGAACCATTTCACGTCATGAATGTCGAGACGGTTTATCACATGTTGTTGGGACGACCATGGCTCCACAAACACGGAATTGTCCCTTCTACATATCACCAGTGCGTCAAGTTCATCTTGAAAGGAAAACATAAGCGCATTTCCGCTACAGAAAACCCGTTTTCACCTGAGGAAGCATACATGGCGGAAGTTGCATTCTACACTGGCCTCAGTGAACCCAATGAAGTAATTACTCACATCTATTCCACTCCTATTCCGGATTGGGAAACCACTTATCAGGAGGGGACAACGTCCAGTAATCGGAAGAGACGCAGGAAGGGTCATAACACCGAAGGCCACAGGTTCAAGAAGGAGGTACGCTCGGACGGGCGTCATGTATATCGCTTATAGCAATTACAGAAGGGAACCACACCAACAGTGGAAGTTAACATGGCAGAATCTAACACACATGGTCAGAGTGGTGACCCCATCAAGTTTTGGGAACGTATCGTCCCCGAACCAGAACCTAAAAGCAATGAGGCTACAAGAAAACTAAACATAGGCACGGAAGACTGCCCAAAGTTGCTAGAAGTCGGCACCTCTTCTGTAAGAAAGCAAGGCGTTAGAAGATCTATTAAGAGAATTCCAGGATGTTTTATCATGGTCTTACGAAGATATGCCGGGTCTGAATCCATCTTTAGTATGTCATGAGCTCAAAGTATCCCCTACCAGCAGGCCAGTAAAGCAACCTCGAAGGAGGTTTCACCACGACATCGAGAAAAAGATTAAGGAAGAGGTAACTAAAATGCTAGCTGCTGGATATATCAAGCCTATACATCATCCTACATGGTTAGCTAATATTGTACCAGTCGAGAAGAAAAATGGAACGCTGCGATGCTGTGTAGATTTTAGAGATCTGAATAGAGCTTGCCCCAAGGATGAATTCCCAATACCCCTCATCGACATGTTGGTTGATTCCACATCAGAGGACGAATTGCTCTCATTCATGGATGGTCAGAGTGGGTACAACCAGGTTAAAATGAAAGAGTCAGATGCCGAGAAGACAACATTCTCCACACCTATTGGCAACTTTTATTATGTTGTCATGCCTTTCGGACTCAAGAATGCCGGGGCTACATACCAACGAGCAATGACATTCATTTTTCATGACCTTAACCACGAGGCAATGGAAATATACATTGATGACATCATCGTTAAGGCTAAACGAAGGAAGGATCACATTTCCAATTTGCGTAAGGTGTTCACCAGATGCCGAGAATACAGCTTGAAAATGAACCCTGCCAAATGCATTTTCGGGGTAACCTCCGGAAATTTTTTGGGATTCCAAGTAACAGCTAAAGGCATTGAAATGGATAAGGACAAAGCTCAAGTAATACTTACGATGACCGCCCCAACAACTACGGCAGATCTACAACACTTAATCGGGCGAATCTCCTATATTCGAAGGTTCATCCCAGGCCTTGCTTAGTACATGCGGCACTTTTACCCATTACTCCGAAAGAATGTCCCATTCGCATGGGGACCGCTCCAAGCAGAGGCTTTCGATTGCATCAAGCGCTGTCTAATACACCCGTATGTCCTAAGACCGCCAATCAAAGGGAAGCCATTGCACCTATATCTCGCAAATACAGATACAGCAATTGGTGCTCTTTTAGCTCAAGACATGGGTGACACACACTTAGTACCTATCTATTACATCAGTAAGGCTCTCAAAGGTGCTGAACTCCGGTACTCACCTGTAGAAAAGGCATGTCTCCCACTATTGTTGGCCGCTTCAAAATTGAGACATTATCTCCTGGCGCACCAAATGTATGTCATTGCAGCAGCTAACCCGGTGACCTACTTAACCAACACACCTATTCAGAATGGTCGAATAGGCAAATGGGCTCTGAAGCTTTTAGAATTTTCGTTCATTCCACTCCGACCACATGGGGTAAGAGGACAAGCAATCGCGGACTTGTTAGCAGCCTTCCCAGGATCCGATGACACCGATATAGCGTTGTTTGAGGAAATAGCCATGGCAGCAGAAGAAAAGCCCTGGCAAATGTTCTTCGATGGTTCATAATACGGGACGCATGGGGGCGCATGAGTCGTGTTCATCAGCCCACAAGGAAAGAGTATCTCACATTCTTTTAAATTGGATTATCCCTGCACTAACAATGCGGCAGAATATGAGAGCTTCCTTATCGGTTTAACACTGGCCGAATCAATGAGCATACAAAACCTCGAAGTAGTAGGAGATTCACGGCTTTTGGTCAATCAGATAGAAGGGGAATTCCATGTCAAGGAGCCAACTCTAGCTATCTACAGGGAGAAGGCTCAGAAACTAATTCGGCACTTTTCCCATATCTCCATTCGGTATAAACCAAGAACTTCTAACAAGCATGCTGATGCTTTGGCTACGTTGGCGTCCAGCCTTCAACTGATAGAGGGAGATGAAGAAACCATCACGGTTATTCGTAGGAAAGAACCTTCAACTTGGGTGGAAGACCTCATATATGAAGATGAAAATGACTGGCGTCGACCAATAATTTTGGATCTAAAAAAAGCACCAGGGGCACGTATTTTGTCATGGAAAACATTGAAGACTTACACACTCCTAGGAGGAAGCTTATACTTCATTGCATCAGGAGGTGCATTATGTAGATGTCTAGGACACGTCGAAGCAAAAGCTAAGCTTCAGGAGATTCACCATCTCACATGTGGTCACAATTTATCGGTTGCTCTGCACAGGAGAATCCAGAGAGCGGGGTTCTATTGGCCGGACATGATCAGGCAGGCGGCGAAATTACAAGATACTTGCGAAGGTTGCCAAGCAGCACCCCAATACCAAGAGGTTTGTGTAGCTAAGGAGTCTGATGGTGACTGGAGAACACCATATCTGGATTATCTTAGTAAACGCATACTGCCTGAGGACAAGAACTTGGCGCTTAAAATTGAAAAGAAATCCAAGCGATTCTTTGTGGTTGAAGGGGAATTGTTCCGACGCAGCTTTAATCAACGCGCCTTAAGATGCTTGGGTCCTGCAGAATCGTTAAGAACAATGGAGATATCTCATGACGGTGAGCATCAAGGGAAAGCCCGATTATTTACACAGCTGTATGATGCGGGATACTATTGGCCAACCATGGAGCATGATACGGCGGAATATGTTCAGCGTTGTGAGCAGTGCCAGCTACATGGAAATCTCATACATGCGCCCCATACCACTTTGCACAACATCGTTACCCCGTGGCCCTTCCACAGCTGGGGTTTAGACATCATTGGTCCAATTACGCCTAAGTCATCAAACCAGCACGAGTATATCCTCGCAGCTACAGAATTATTTACGAAATGGGTTGAAGCCATCCCACTAAAGCACACTACAGGAAGCACCGTTGTGGCCTTTATCAAAGAAAATATCATTAGCCGCTTCGGCATACCAATATGTCTTATATCAGACAACGGCACTCCTTTCGTCAATAACGAAGTACACGACCTCCTTGCATCATTTCACATCAAACACAAGACCTCAACTCCATACTACCCCAAAGGAAATGGACAGGCTGAGGCAACTAATAAGACTTTGTTACGGATCCTTAGTCGTAGCTTGTATGATAACAAACGTCTGTGGCATGACGAATTACCCATGGCACTTTGGGCGTACTGACATTGCAAAAGAAGCTCAACCGAGCGCCACCGTACAACCTAGTATATGGTGAAGACGCCCGTTATACCTGCGAAGTAGTGGTGGCTTCAAAGCTAGAGTAATCGGGCCACCAGAAGTGGGCATTGACGAGAATAGGCGTTTCATGGCACTAGACTGTATTGATGAGCGTCGTGACAAGGCAGACGCCCATGCAACAGCGTATCGTGATCGCCTGGAAAGATCGTATAATCAAAAGGTCATACCACGAAGCTTCGAGGTGGGAGACTTAGTGCTTTCCATAGCGCCCCATGTACCACGTAATGAAAGCGTAGGAAAATTTGCTCCTAATTGGGAAGGACCTTACCGTATCCGAGAAGCAGCGGAGAGTGGATATTACAAGCTAGAACGCCTTGATGGAAGCAAAATCAAGGGCAAGCCTAATGATAAGGTCAATGGAATGTGGCTTAAGACTTTTTATATGTAAAAGTTAATGAATAAAATCTTTTTGGGCACAAATATTACCTTGTGTTATCTTCATAACTTAACCGTGCACACCCCTAAAGGATGGAAAAACACAACATCATCCGCTGCTTTAAACAAAATAAGGCAAAAACACCAAAACTACACCAAGATTCGGTGAGGCTCATTTCGTAACAAAAGAAAGAAAGAGCAATCTGATACACCACGATTCGGTGTAGCTCGCTTTGCAACAAAAGAAATCAAGAGCGATTAGATACACAAAGACTAGGTGTGGCTTAGTCTTCGAGGAGAGAAACGCGATAATGATTATCCACAACATTTGGGGAGTACCCCAAAATAAACAGTGCGTTAACGCGTATACACACACAATGTCAATGATTGCAATATGGCACATCACATGATTAGAAAACAAAAAAGGAGAAGAGAGACTCTATGACAATGTTATTTGATTTACACAAAGGATCTATTCTATTGATACCTTATAACCCACAATAAGTCACAACATGAAGCTTGGTGAAACGTCGAGTATCTCCTAGCAATGAAAAATTCTATATCAACGATAAGAAACCACGCGAACGTATCATATGCGTATACATATAAAATGCGCAGGGAACCATAAATAGCCACCTCCAGGCAAGCGAATAGCAAGCTCTTTGCTTCACTCGGTGACGAATTCAGTGCTCAACGCAGCCTGAGGATGGGTTATACCCCGATTCCACCAGCCATTATAAATCTAATCGTATTGATGGAATGCTTACAATCTTTACTTTGCATAAAGAATCGAACTCGTTTAGACTTGATAGCTAGTCGTCGTTCTTCCAAAGCGATAGGGATAACACAATTACATGACAGAATGACAGATTTTTGGGCTTCAACATGAGCTAGTTCAATGTCATATTGCTGATATAAGCTAGCAAGATGGTCTTCACACACACGTAAAACTCCCAATATATGAGTGAGACGTGAAGCTTGTGAAGACATAATTGCATGCGCTATATACTCAACCAAATGGAGTTTTTGGGCGAGGGAGAGAAGATTTGATTGAGGTATGGATAAATACACTACAAGGGCGGATTTTATACTAAAAGAGCAGCACACCCCCCCAAAAATACACGAATTTCAAAAAACGGAGGGGAGAGGACCAAATGCAGAAGATTAATTTCATTGACAAACTAAAACATACAAAGGGATTCAAACGGATATATGTCTTGGCACAATGACCAGCCAAGTACATACCCTCCGCAGTCCAAAAAAAAAAGAGAGAAGGGAAATAAGCAAAATGCAAGACTGAGTGACATGACATGTCCATGCACTCAATCGCTGAGCGGCCATGCACATAGATGAAAGCGACACGATGTCAATAATTACAATACATCCATATCAGGGAAGTGACTTTAGCTCCATCTCCAGCTCACGAAGTTGAAAGTTAGCCTCGGCCAATGCGTTGTTCTCAGTAGCAATACTAACAGAAAGCCTTGCAAGAGATTGAGCTGCGGAACTTTGCTCAGCACTAAGGGAAGTAAGACGAGTTTCATGTTCTTGAACGCGGTAACGAGCCTTTTCAATCAATTGAGGAAGCTCTACACGACGATTGTTGACGCCTGACTCGAGTCCAGTCATCATATCATTTAACCACTCAATATTGAAACCCAAGTCCTTGGCACTGTCTACTAATTCCCTCCAAACGCCTAGACGACTAGCCGAGGGCGGTGTGGCATCTTCATCATCCATCTCAGCCACTATGTCTAATAAACCGTTGACGAAGCTTACCAAAGCATCTCCCAAAGGAACAGGGCCCCAAACAGGTATATGTCCATACTCCTTTACGATCCGAGCGTAGCGGGAACAGTGGTTAGAGGCAACCCAGAAGCCGTAGACCAGCACATACCCTTCACCGCCACGGTTAAGCTCATGTCGCTTGATTTCATGTTCAAATTGGGGCACGTCGGGGTCGATAACTGGGGTAGGCATAAGAGCCATCCTCCTGGAAGAGCTGGACACTGAGGGCCGAGGAACCTCAACCTCATGGCTTGATGACTTAGTACGTTTAAGATCATTGGAGTCACAACGGTCTTGTGAACCACGACGACCACCCTTCATATCAAAAAAAAAAAGTAAGGGGAGGAAGGAATAAGGTTTAATTTTACTTCTCTTTTCAAAAAAAGAGGGGGGAGAAAACAATACTTGAGTAGCTGACAAAGGGTGGCTAGTGCGACCAGAAGGGCTAGAGTAGGGAGGAGGAGCGTACTCTAAAGAAAAGAGAGAGAGAATAAGAAGTAAGAAACAATATTCAGAACAAATGAAACGGATGAAGAAATGTATTTATAGAATAACATAGATAAAAAAAATAGACACGTGTAAGGGTAATCAAGTAAGAATATAGTAATAAAGTTTTACCGGAGGCAACAGAAGCATAGTCAGGTATCGGCGGAAATTGGGCAACAGTAGAGGCGACGTGTGCACGACCAGAACGCCGTGACCGATTCGGCTATACATATATAAGAGATAAAGAAAAGTTCACTTGTCGTCATAATAGTAATTACAACATACACAATCACAAAGCAGCAAGGATAAGAAAATACCTCTATGGGAGCATCAAGACCTTCATCAATAAGCTCTTCTACCAAGCGTGCTGGTTTGGACCTAGGTCTACGAGAGTCAATGGGCTTACCTTTAGAGATTGGATGCAAACCTTCAGCGGCAGCAATAGAGGCGTCTAACTTAACACGACCAGATGCGTGAATAAGTGGGGAAGGGATTATCGAGCAAGCAACACGAGTAGAAGAACAAAACTTCACCATCTTGAGAACTTGAACCCGCCAGGAATGCTTCCATTCCCTCGTCACAGACATTACACGCCATGCATAAGGCAAGGTCTTCTTGAAAGGGAAAACCTCAACTACTCGAGCACGCTCATCCGCGAAAACAAATCGAGAGAAGCATCTTGCAACAATTAAATCATCGTCACTAAAAGGGGATTTGGGAGCAGCGCAAACACCCTGATCGAATCCATCTTGCCGAGCAACTCGATCAATATTATATGACAAAGCACATAATCTCCCTTCATGGTAACCCGGAATATGACCAGGAGTCACGGCAAGAGCAAAATCCCAAACAAAATTATCAACCTTATCATTAAGACCGATGGTCACTTCATCGTCGGAGGAAGTGGAGGAGAAACGGTAAGTGGGAACACCACAGGCACCGTCCAAATATGGCCAGAATGTAAACTCTTCGAAAGCATCCATGACGTCGACAAGGCGTTTGGAGCGATTGGGGTGAAGACCCTTATAAAGAGCAAGACGAGGGTAAGACAGAGTAGCAAAAGCACGACGACTCTGACCAATGTTCACAGCGCGATGTAGATTGTCATGACGGATGTGTAAGGAATTGGGAGAAGGACGATAGTTTCGGAAATGCTCCCACAACCACACTTGAAGGAATGCCATGGCTGCATGACTCTCAACCACATGATCAGGGTGGTTCACCCATTGGAGATCATCGGCCAAAATATCGAGTTGACGATACAAATTTCCCAAAAACATAGGGGCTAAAGGAAGACATGCCCCATGAACCAACAACACAGACATTACTATGATGTTGTCCTTAACACTATCCTTCACCCCATAATCAAAAAGATCATGAGATAGCCAAAATACCAACAATGCAGCCACTTCATGCAATGGAGTGATTCGAGCCTTGATCGGCAAAGAATCAAGGTCAGGTGACCTACGAGCAAGTTTAAACCAGAAATCTTGCCACGCCTTAAGGCTAGGACGTTTTCCCTTTCTCTTGGGGGCGCCTGGGGGAGTATCATCTTGTAAAGAGAGTTCCCTAACATCATACAATACTTGGCACATCTTCGCTTCCTTATCATTACGGGGGGCTAAAGCTTTTTTTGTAAGAAATGTTGCTATGCATGGGAAGGGCTAAGATAGCAACAACATCTTCAAGGGTAGGAGTGGCTTCTCCCCAAGCAAACAAGAATGTGTGAACCTCCTTTATCCAACGGAGAAGCAAGCGGCGAAGATCCCATTTTTGACGCGTTATAGTTTTACATTTAGAACTTCTAAGGGCATAGTACACACCTACATTGTCTAGGAGTTGAACATGGTCTTGGTCGGAGAAGATGTAATCTACCCAGGCGGACCACATAAGAGGATATGTGGAAGTGGAAAGGAATGATACCTGAGGCAAGGCATGATCGCCACGACGAGCGGCTAAATAAGGAATTCCACTTTCCTCGAGCAGAAAAGAAGTAGGGGGTTCACGAGATAAGAGCCAAGAGACGGCGGTTGTTGTGTCCATAGAAATAGAGGAACGGGCAGCACGGTCGAAATGATCATTCAGCAATGACGCTTGCTCAGCAGCATCACGACTTCGTTGGTCTTGTTTAGAGGCAGCTGAGCTCTTACGAGATTTGTGGGAGGAGGTGATAGCATCCTGTGAGATAGGATGGGTATGAGTATCCTCATCGGAAGCAACATCTACAATATAGGTTTGTTGGTCACCGTAGTCATCATCACCAGGGGCTGAACTACTCATTATGTAGTAAGAATAAAAGATAGTAAGAGGGAGAAGAATGAAACATGAAGAAAAACGAATAATGAGAGGAGCTTATATATAGCGAAGGGAAAGAAAAAATGACTTTCGCTAAGAACGAGGTGAAAACGTCCCGTGATTTGAGTAGGTAGTGACGTGATCATCAAGGGTAAACAGGCTGGAGTGCCTTATGACAAATCACATCTGCGTAACGATCGAAAAGGGAGATATCGAAATTTTGAGCATATGACTGCTGCTTAGTCCTGACGCCTAATCAGTCAGTCAAGGGGCTTAATGTAGATACCCCAAAATTAAGAGTAAGAAAAATGAGGAGCACTGTACCTTTGCAACGACTAAAGGTGATGACGAGGGCTAGTGATTGGAACAGGAGAGACGATGAGGGTGACGGGAACAGACTAAGCATGACCTAGGTGAGGCAGTACGAGTAAGTGATGATGAGAGTGAAGAAGAAGCATGGGCATGACGGTGGAGAGGAAGCGTGGTGAAGGGCGATGGGATTGGACGCTGCCCCCACCATGTGATGAGTGAAGACCATTGAGAGCCTTGGATGAAGTGATGGTTGAGCATTATGCGCTTACACAAGCAAGTTACACATTTGAGACATGGTTGATGGCATGGGCGATGATAGAGACGAGGAGAGCAGTGACCTAATCCAAGACCTTGTAGCATGACCTCCTCCATATGATACATGGTCAACGTCCTGGGGATGATAGAGAGAGGAGGCAGTGACCTACTCCAAGACCTTGTAGCATTACCTCCTCCATGAAACACATGGTCGATGGCATGGGCGATGATAGAGACGAGGAGTGCAGTGACCTACTCCAAGACCTTGCAGCATCACCACCTCCATGTGGGACATGGTCGATGGCATGGGCGATGGCAGAGACGAGAGCATGCTTCAGAAGGAGTGATGATAGGCATGGTAAGATCATATGAAGTGCCCACTCTATGAATGGAAGGGTGCCAATAGCGAGTGGGCCCTGTCTAAGAATAGCCCCGATTCAGAAATGAGAGTGCTTCATCAGTTCCGTGATATCAAGGACACGTGTACGGACTTGAGCTGTCAGAGTGACAAAGAAGTCAAGATAGTATACGTGTACGGTATCTAGAAGCTCAAGGAAGATTTGGGAATGCTATAAATACCCATTTCTTAAGAATGAGAGATTAAGCCTTTTCTGTAAAAATTAGTATTGTACTATTTTCTGGATCAGAGTTATTCTTTCCCTATTGGTGTAACTCAAAGGTTTTAGCCTACTTAATTTATACCATATTTACACACCCAGATCAGCTTCTAGAAAGCTACTCATTAACAATGTGGTAGGCGGCTGGCTAGCCAATTTAATGTACTGTTTCTTTTCAACTATCTGTTGCAATTTTTGGAATACGCACTATTGCTTACATTAAAAAGAAGGAAAAGAAAGAATACGCATTATTGAGCTTAATTCAACAAACCAACTCAAGTATTATCTAGTCTTGAGTTGGTTTGGTAGTGTTTTTTCATTATCTAATCCCTACTAGAGTCATTACACCAGTCACTAGTATATATTTTTTCTCTTTTTATCTATAATAATGTAGGAGCGGAATATCACAGCAAATAATAATTTACGAAATTGTGGAGAGAAAATACATTTTGCGAGCAAATAATATTTTGCGAGCAAGAAGGACATTTTGCGAGCAAAGGAAGCCACGAAGGTTCTAAGAGAAAATCTTCAAATCCAAAATGGCGGACAACACAACCTGTCATCTATTGTAAAATCATATAAATAGCCATTTAGGCATGAGAAGTATGGAGAGATACATTTTTGAGGGGATGATTTTAGGAGGAAAGAGAAATTTTTAGAGAGGGATTTTATTTTCTTTATCATCTTCTTCCCCAAAATTCTAGAGCTCCAAATATTCATTAATGGAGTCTCAATTGTAAAATCATGTAATCACATACAATCACTAGTGAAGCACCGTGGATGTAGATCACATTGATCGAACCACGTAAAAATCTTTGTGTCTCTTTATAATTTTAGTACCTTAATTCCTAGTTTCATATCAAATTAATTAGGTTCAGGAATCATTTTAATGGATTCTTATGAGGGTGTAGTTGTGAGATAATCCGCAACTACATAATTGGCGCTAGAAACAGGGATGATGCTAGTTGGTTTGAAGAAGATTCAAAGAAATTAAATACTGTTGGAACTGGATCTCTAAAGTATAGGGATAAAAGTGGAAGCTTATGAAGATTTACATCATCAGATAGTCATCAACTGTTCAAAGAAATAAAAGAGGGCGATTTGATAATGATACTAGAGATTCAAAGAAGTAAAAATCAAAATGGACAACATCTACAATTGTTCAAAAAGGACGAATTCCTTTTCCACCTCCTTAATTTTATTCTCAACATTTCACAAAATCATTAATTTACTATATTTATATTTTTCATGAACATCAGCAGATTTTTCTCTTTAAAATCTTGATTACAGATATTTCTCTTAAGAATCTTGTTTGAAAATAGGGTTAATTTGTAAATTTATTATCAATAGAGCTTGTTTTACATACCCATTCGATAAGTTACGAAGTAACTGAATATCAACATTTCCAGTTGATTTGGGAATTATACCCATTACATTTTCTAAGGTATTTATTATTCTTAGAAATACATAAATTTGCATAAAATTTTGTAGATTACTCATTAACTTAATTGGTTGCTCGCAGAGACACCCATCATTGTCCAGTTAAAATCACGATCAATGCTCGCTAGCTCGTCAGTTCAGATGATATGCCTCTGTACAAAAGAGGAAATCAACATAAATTGCCAAAGACGAACATGAAGGAATAAAAACACGAGAGGAATATTCTTTGTGTGGTCGTCTTCGCAAAGGTAAACAACAAGCACATGTCAACAAGACGCACATGAGAAGAAATTCTACAGCTGCGAAGGATTATTTACCAAGAGAAGAAATTGGTAGGGAAATAATACAATTGCCAAACACTCTACAGTTGCGAAGAATTCGAAATTAATCCAACAAATAAATAAGAAGACATAGTTGAGCAGATTTAGTCACCAGGGAGACTACACTTATGGAATAAGTCAAGCAACAACAACAAGGAAATGTGCCAGTAAAATTCGAGGGAACATTCTCTAGGCATAAGAGAGAAATACAAATCAAAGACAACCCTAAAGCAAAGTAAAAGGTGTGCAAAGTAGTGGGCAAATGCGAGAGTGCGGTGTATTTATTGTTTTCGCAGGTCATCATTAATAGACGCAGTTAATAGTAAAAGGAAGAGATGAGAAGGCACACAGGCGAAAGAAGCCGATACCATCAAACACGAAAGAAAGGCGGCAAAACAAACTGGAGGGTTAGGACATTTCATGGGAAGAGACAGCGATGGTTATATACAATAGAGAAGAGTACAGGCGAAAAAAAAAATCAAATAGAATAGCACCGGTTGAAGTAAGAAGAACGAGTATGCTCAGGAGATTTGTTTCGTCAGAAAACAAGATTACGCAGGCAATGACGGAGAAGCATATATAGCACATGTTCACAAGATCTTCAGAAAAATCTAATTTCAATAAATCAACCAAGAATGGATTGAACTCATTTCCAGCAAAAACTCTCAACAATGCAGACATTTGACTTTGTGGGATGACTTCGCAAAAATTCTCAATAATGCAAAATATTTCTCTTAGCAGATACTAACTTCGCAGACATTTTTCTTCGCAATTTTTTTTTTTTTTTTTTGCAGACAACAAACATCAAAGAAGATACTTAAGAACAGCAAACAGAGAGCATCAACAATCGCTTCTAGAAGGCAGAAAATGAATCGAGTTTTCGTTAATAATGACTATCAAAGTAGCAGAGGCAACAAGTGGACGATGAATGAAAAGAAGATTAATTTTGCGAAGAAGACTTACGGTTATGAATAGTACTAATCAACAACTGATCAATTTCCTTCATAAAATCTAGATGTCTTATAGTACTTACGTGAATTCGTAAAAGAACATTTTGTGTGAGATTTTGGAAATGATTAAGTTCTCATGAGTGATTAGTTAACCACAACTAATCAACAAGGGATACGAAAGAAGTGACCAATACAAAGACGAAATCAACAAGGAAAACTTACATTGGCAAGATGATTATTTCATAAAACAGATGTAGATGATTATTTCATGGCAGCATGCGCTTTAGTGATCTCAGTAAAATCCTTCTTCACAAATTCGGATCAATGACTGTGATGATTAACAAAAGAGTATTCGCAGTTCAGTGCGAAGTAAAAAAGTATATTCAGCTTCAGTAAAATCCAAGCAGCATCACAATCCCTTCGCACAAGGAAAATAAGGAAGATGTACAACTAAGTTAGGGTTATTCGTAGCACGAAGAGAACTCGATTCAACAGTGCGAAGAAATTTGCAGGAGCATCTAAAAGAGATAAGGAAAAGCTGAGAGTAACAGGAGATGGAACTATCATCAACATTTTGAGCAACCAAACTTCAGCAAGATACATCTATAGATGTCAATTGCCAACAGCTTACGCAAAAGAACCGCATAAGACATCATCTTTTTATGAGAAGAAAAAGAATGAAGAACATAGCTTGTGAAAACAATAAAAGAGGAGACTTTAGAAGAATAAGTTTCTAATTTTATTTCATCAACAATACCAGATAATAAAGGAAGAACAATTGATGGGAATGAAGGCTCTTCTAACAGAACTATTAATGGCCAGGCAAAATAAGGAATGAACTATCAAACTAGACAAATTTTCTCATGAAGAGGAAGTATTTGTAATTCAAGACAAAACTTGTTCGTAAAAATCAGTACCTGCGAAGTTAATGGTTCTTGCGAGGTTAATGGTTAATGCATTCAAAGAAGAAGTAAAAAATGTGCAGAGCAACAAATGAAAATATACAGAGAAGAGAAGTAATAACAAGACGAAAATATATGTTTCTTTCACAAGCTGAAGCTAGCTCAGATGGTCAGCAGTAAATGGAAGGGGTTTGAAGACGCGGGTTCGAGTCTCCATATTCGCAAAAAAAATAATTTTGCACTTCGCAAATGTTTGCCATGCGAATATTCGCAACACAAACAATCCTACTCTTTGCACTTCGCAAATATTTACCTTGCGAACATTCGCAGCATGAGTTTATATCGTAAATATTTCCTTCGTAGATGTTAACTTCGTACAAATGTTTACTTCGCAGATGTTCGTCTACTTCGTGTAAATCATTACTTCGCAGATGATCGTTTAATTTGTGCAAATTATTACTTCGCAAGATTTTTGGATATTTCGCAAGAAGAAAGTGGGAGATTATTACACAAGAAATGACAAGTCATATACTTCGCAAGAGACAACAACAAGCCGTAAAAAGGTAAGTACCATTTCCTTGAATACTTTATTTACTAAAGACAAAAGAATTTTGATTTAATTTACTAAAACCGATATACTCGCAAAAATTCTACAATTTATAAGATTTCAAAACATTTCAAAGATTTTTTAGATTGGTGAAAAGTGATACAATCGCAAGATTCAAAAATGAGTTTATCGCAAAAATTTAACGATCTCAAATTTTTTCAAAGATTTCAAAATTGCAAAAAACAGAGAAAATTCAATTCCTATATTTCTATAGAATAATTTTGATTTAAAGATGTGATATGGATACTTCTCATACTTCTTATACTAAACATTTCATGAAAATATTCAACATTTTATATACATGAAAAATTTACGATGAATTTTTAAAAGGCGAAAAAATACCGCCATTTATGATTAACTTGCGAATAAAAGACCGCAACTGTGATCAGCCTCAAAAAAGAAAGAGAGCCGCAGAAAATTTTATACAGGCAAACCTTTGTGGCGTACACCCCCTAGTTCGCGAAGCTATATTTCGTAAGAGGCAAAGTCCTAAAGTACGTCATTTAAGGGGGTACCTAAACGTGGCTAAGGGTAACCTAACACCACCAAGGGCCCTTAGTACATGGTAAAATTTAGGGTACAACCCAATAATGGGGTACCTATCCGGGTTAGACACTTTGGATTCTCACCTAATCTAGCGACATTACGCAATATAAAATGCGGTGTAAGAGGATTTAGGTTGGGCGACTAAGGCATACTGTCTTTCCCAAGAAGTGCAGAAAACGATCAAGGCGCCGAGGTACACGGTTGAGTCAAGAGTGCCGGGTGAGGTTGAACCACATCTGCCATTTTTGACAAGTCTTGGCAAATGATGCACTTGGCCCAAAGATACCCCATAGGGTGCAACCTCGTAACTATAAGCCCTATAGGCAAAAAGGATAAGAGGTTGCGATCAAAAGCTGGTTGTTGGCAGAACCGGATGGGAAGATATAACCTTGTATGGTCGATGTACGCTTCCTTGAAGGGGCAACCAGGGGGAAAATAAAGGGCAACACCCTCCATTAGGGAGCTGATACGTGCTATAAGACGCAAATGTCACGAGGCTTCTTGTTTGCGAAAACATAAAGGCTTGTCATATTTGTGCAACAATTGAACTTCTGCGAGCCTTCTTAAAAAAAAAAAAAAAAAACTCGCAGAACATAATAAAGAAGTTAAGATGAGATCAATGGGTCACTACATGAAAGTGTAGAGACGTCCTGCGATTTCATCGCAAGACGGCAATGTCATGGGACTTTATGTTCGCAAGAATATTTAGACCTGTCATATTGTCGCAACAATTCCTGAAGAGGCTAAAATACTATACAAAAAAGATAAGGCAAGATCAATGGGTTTTTGCATGAAAGTGTAAGAACGTCCTGCGATTTTGTCGCTACAAAAGAGGTGGAAAAATAAGACCTTTACTTAGGAAGGCATGATAAGACCACAACAATTAATGAAATTCATTACAATCATTGAAGAAATTATACAAGAATATACATCATGAAGTTTTGAAGAGAAGACAACTTCGTCAAGATCATTGAAGAATTTTGAAGAGAATATATATCAAAGAAGACAATTCCATCAAGATTATTGAAGAATTTTGAAGACAATATATATCAAAGAAGACAATTCCATCAATATCATTGAAGAATTTTTACAAGAATATATATCATGAAGTCATAGCAAAAGAGGCGATTTCATTCGCGATCAAAGACAAATTTATATAAGAAAATACACAAATAAACTTACGAAGATAATTATATGAATAGAGGCAATTCAAATATATATCAATTTTACCGCAGCAAAATGAGCTAAGTAACACAAACATTAACTATGCATTATAATAGATAAGTATTCACATCATACAAGCATCATACTTGCATCATACAAGCATCATATTTGCATCATACAAGCATCATACTCGCATCATTCAAGCATCATATTTGCATCATAAATGCATTGCATAAACATTTCATGGCATAAGCATCGCATAAACATTTCATAACATAATCATTACATAAGTATTATGTTCGCACAAATATTTTACAAAATTTTACAGAAAATACCGCGAAACTTCGCAGAAAAAATTCATAACTCGCAAACTATTCATAGTTCGTAACACTATGTTCGCAACATTAAGTTCGCAACACTATACACAACACTATTCGCAAGACTATACAAAGATATTCGCAATGTAAGTAAGTTCGCAACAAAGACTATTCGTGAAGTTCAAATTCGCAGAAAATCCCAAAAATCACAGAAAAAATCGTAAATTTGCAGAAAAAATTCAAAAGTTAGCAGGGTTACCACTTGAGGCAAAGGCAAGATAAGAATAGAGATGCAATTTAATTATTCAACATTTTCTCAAGGATTCTCCTTCATAGATAAAGAACAGAGGCAACTATGGATACCCAAGAAAATATTTGATGTTCTTTATCTTCTCAAAGAAGAATCCTCACCAAAAGTGGAATAATAATTTCACATGAACAGAGGCAATATTTATCACTCTCATCAAGGATATTTTATACTTCATATATAATTCGAGGATTAAATACTTCTTATACTTCTTAAGGGTACTTCATACTTCTTATATATTTCGAGGATTAAGTACTTCTTATACTTCTTCAAGGATATTTTATATTTCTTATACTTCATACTTCTTCAAGATACTTCGCATACTTCATACTTCGCAAGATGATACTTTTAATTACTTCTTAAAGCTTCAGAACTTCGCAAAAGAATAGAGACAAGTATATACTTTTTGAGTTTGATATTCTTTAGCTCGTTCCTTCATCAACAAAGATCAAAGACTACTCCAACAACCACAACAAGTGATTTTTTCTTAAAGATCGCTCTTCAAGCAATATTCAAGAAAAAGAGGCAAGATGTAGGAGCGAATATCACAACAAATAATAACTTACGAAATTGTGGAGAGAAAATACATTTTGCGAGCAAATAATATTTTATGAGCAAGAAGGACATTTTGCGAGCAAAGGAAGCCACGAAGGTTCGCAAGAAAATCTTCAAATCCGAAATGGCGGACAACACAACTGTCATCTATTGTAAAATCATATAAATAGCCATTTAGGCATGAGAAGTAGGGAGAGATACATTTTTGAGGGATGATTTTAGGAGGAAGAGAAATTTTTAGAGAGGGATTTTATTTTCTTTATCATCTTCTTCCCCAAAATTCTAGAGCTCCAAATATTCATTAATGGAGTCTCAATTGTAAAATCATGTAATCACATACAATCACTAGTGAAGCACCGTGGATGTAGATCACATTGATCGAACCACGTAAAAATCTTTGTGTCTCTTTATAATTTTAGTACCTTAATTCCTAGTTTCATATCAAATTAATTAGGTTCATGAATCATTTTAATAGATTCTTATGAGGGTGTAGTTGTGAGATAATCCGCAATTACAAATAACTAGATAATACTTGGGATTGTCTCATGGAAAACTAACCATGTGGCTAAATGAAGTTACCTCTAGCTGTAGGTTTGGTAGTGTTTTGAGTTATTTAGCTTTTACTCATTCTAGTCTTATATATGAGCTGTTGATGCACGCGTTGATTAGGAATGTCACAGTGTGTAAAAGATACCATAAACACGTTTCCTCAGTAGTCTTCTCAGACTTGCCAAAATGTTTTGAGCAATCCCTATCAACAACAAGTCGTGAACAAATTTAGTCGACTCTAAAAAAGGTAAAGCATTTGGTCTGAGATTTCATGCTGCATAAAACAAAATTTAAACATAGGCTTGGAGGTGTCAAAATTTCATTTGCGAACTTGAATCAGTATTTAGGTAAAGGATGTCATATGGCAAAGACCAAGAGTACTTATGAATAACTTTACATCCCAAAAACATCTTTTGGTAGTTAGGTTATCAATGCTGAAACTGGAATCAGATGAAGAAGGTTTGTTTGAGCCATTTTTGTGAGTTTTGGCTGGAAGATTTTTGTTGTTGGGAAGTAAATAAAGATATATGTTGTGGATATGAATACAAATCTTTGTAGTTATTGGGTTTCTCTGTTGTGTTTAAATTTGAATTGCTTGGCTGATCAAGAGTGTTTGGATCTCGATGGTGACAATATATATAATGCAGTGTTTTAGAGTAGCTGGGTTAGTTACAGTTTCTAGGTTCAGACAGAGATACCATAAGAGAGTCGAGTTGACTGTACTACTTTGTAGTATTGAATGCTCGACTCTTTTGAGTAATTTGAGGTAACTTTTAATGTTGTTTTCTCTCAAGGGTTTTGGAACAAATACCATTGCATATATTTGGGGTCTTGGGAGAGGTATTAGCCGATTAGGAGTAAAAGGTTTGTTTGTACAATTGATTGTTTTAGTCATATGAAGTTACAGTTATGTTATTGTCCTCCCTTTGATGCATCCTGTTTGGTGTTGGAAATTTTCTCGTGTATTGCTTGAGTAAAAGGTATATTTAAAACCAAAAAATCTAGCTCATATGCCCCAACAGGAATCAAACTGGAATTTGCAGGCTCCGTAGTAAAAAAATTCTTATGAGCTAAGCAAAATAATCATGGATGTCAAGAAAAATTGGAACCTAAAGTCAATGGCCTATATCCTTGCTGAAATACAATTGAAGATTGTCATTACACAAAATTGGCTCTATATAGTTAGTTTATATCAAGATTTTGAAGATTGGGCTTCTCTTGATGACATATTATTTCATGCATATGTTGATTTGAAAGTGAATTTGTGATTAAACCAGAGCGTTTTATGAAGAAGTTCACATTAGTTGTCAATGATGGGAAGACTGTGGAGTGTGAGTCATCACAAAAACTTTATTTTTCATCGCCTTTGTAAGTTGTAGTTTGTGTGATATTCACTGGCCAACAAATTGTCAGGTTCAAGTTATTTCTGTACATTTGTATTTAAAAAAGCTAAGATGTTAGACCTAAAATTATGAATTTTAGGTTTTGGATGGTAGAAAGACAAAAGGAATTGGATTCATGTTGGATCAGACAAAAAACAGCTAAGATGTTGGAGTAAATTGTGAAGGGATAAATTATGTTTTCAAAAATTATTCCCTTTTAATGATTTGCCTAATTAGCAATTCGGGATTCGGAAAACGTACGGAACGGCAAACGTAAAAGCATTATTCGGATTCATAAAAATCGAATTTGGTCAAGAATCCGGTCAACGGTTCGTGAGTCGGCAGTAGTACGGAACGTCATACATACGCGTATAATTCGATTTATTAATATGAGTTCGGCATTGAAAATTTGGTACATATTAAATAACAAGAAAGATGTTTTTAGTGGGAAATGATATGATTTTTAATTTAATTAATTTATTTTATTTTATTTTTTACATGAAACTAGTTGGAAGCCTAACAAGCTAAGCTCCAACGACATACTACTACATTAATTGAACAGGTTGTTGTGTTAGCCTACCAGTGAGCCTCATGGGTAACCTTGCCAAGGGGAGCCGAAGCGGATGAGGGGGCGAGATTGTATCACAAAGGGGGCAAGCCAAGCAAGCCACTGGTTATATAAAATAATATATGTGGTATTAGCACAACCAAGCCACTGGTTCAGTTTTTCAGGGACTTGTTAAGGGATCTACGACACGCGGATTCGAAACCCATGGGACTTGTAAAGGTATCTGCGGAGCGCGGGTTCGGAATAGTTCGCCGCGAATTTACTAACTATATTAAAACTTACAAAATGTCTGGTTAAACTCGTTC
>JAJJWX010000294.1:0-26677 GCA_023529315.1 Papaver bracteatum | reverse complement strand
TAATTTCTCATGACATTCTCTTCTTCGCAGAGAAGACATGAGAAGATGCAAGATGTAGGATCAGAATATCGCAAGAAGGATGCATTTGCAAAGTATTGTTAACTACACCTTGCGAGTGTCGCAGAATGATTGAAAGAATGACATAACGGATGACGAAAACTGAAACATGAGAATAGCGTGATGATACTGCGAAGATTACAAACGCCTGCGAGGATTAACATTACAACTGCTGCGAGAATATCGCGAGTCAGATCCGAAAATAAAGGACAACTTAGTTGTCATCCACTATGTAACTACCCTATATAAAGAGAGCCGATAAACTCATAAGGAGAGATCAATTTTGGAGTGTTGAGAAAGTTTTGAGGAGAGAGAAAGTTCTTGTGAGCGGTTGTATTCTTGATTTCTTCCATTTCTTGTAACATTTGTGAGAATTAATTAATAAAAGTGTTGTTCTTAATCTTTAAATATGTGTTGATTATGGTGAATTCTTGTGAGGGGTGTAGTGTAGGAATTCCTGCAACTACAGGGTACACCATAGACTAAGGTGTTGCAAATACACTTGGTTGAAGTGTAGTTAAGGCCGTGGCTCCATAAAGGAAGATGAAGATGCCACTAGGTTCGATCAATGATCACCTAGAAAGGAAGTATATGAGTAAGGCACAACCTAATTTGTATCATTAATGAAATCATCTCATTTGATTGTCTCTGACTATGCCCATGAATCAATGCTGGAGGACGCTCCGAAGTTTAATGATTCCAAAGAATAATGACATCCCAAGTGGATTATGAGAACACACACGAGTCAATGGGAAGGTCGTGCGAGCATATTAATGATTATTATTTTCATATACAGTTTCTAAAGGAAATTGAGCACGATGAGATCGAACCATGTTTCTTATTGTTTGAATATCAACAATAAAAAGCATATTTGGCCTACATAATCCAGGTAGAATTTGATTTTTTGACAAATATATAGGTATTTGGTGTGGTAGTGCTAACCAACCAAGTGTAAAGCCTATGGACATACATGATTATTTGTCATAAAGCACAGTGAGAATAATGAAGTCGTAGTGGTATAAAGACTCTCCTTGTGGCGCGAGGTATCTCACAAAGCCCTGGAATTGTTTGCTTTGTTTTAATGAGCATTATATCATTTTGCTACTTAGTTATCTTGGTAGTTTCAAAAGGACTTGAAATGCAGCATATGTATGTGGTTGTTACGTATCTCTGAAAGCATCGAGAGATAGAAGATATTTACAAAAGTACTTGATAGCCTTTTGTAGCCCAAATCAAGTGACTCTAAACCACAGAGTGCGCAAACAGTTAGATAGAACGCTCACTTATAGATTGAAGCAATCAGGCGGATGTGATATACCAGTCTAAGTAACTATTTGATTTGGAGGGGATATACAAGTACGTTATTTTTCCTTAAGTATTCACAAGAAAGTTCCTGATTTCGAATTGTAGCTATCTATGTCAATGGTACAGACATGATGGGTACTCTTGATGTAATAAGAGACCTTCAAAGCTATTTGAAATCCGAATTTGAGATGAAAAATATGGGGAAAGCTCGACCGAATACTGAGCTTGTGGTACATTATTCCACCAGTTTGCATCTGTCTAAAGTTGTCATGCAATTTAACAAAGACATGCATCCTGATAACACTCCCATGATTAGTCGAGTTTCAAATGTAAGTAAGAAACCATTTCGTCTAAAGGAAGATAACGAAGATGTGTTGGGAGATGAAATTCCCATATCTAAGAACAATAGACGCATTTTTTTACTTAGTATAATAATGTACTCGATTAAATTCTACATCCTCATGGAACTTGTTAGCTAGATATAGCTCATCGCTAACGCAACGTCATTGGAATGGTATAATGAATGTAATCATGTACTTAAAAGTAACCATTGACATAAATTTGTTTTATCCCTATAAGGACATAAAAAGGAATGCTAATGAAAGTGCAATCCAAAAGTTGTTGATTATGAAGGAACAATAATCCCTTCTCCAACAAAAGTAATCAAGGGGAGATATGGTAGACTATTTTCTAAGTCATTTACCGATATACGGTTTCGAAAAGTACATGACTAAAGGAACTGTCTGGAACAACTCTGAAAGTAATCAGGGGGATATGCCGACATTATGGGGAGGATCCAAGGATATGATGTCGACATTTTTTACTTCTAAATTGAAGTTATGTTGTACTCTTTTCCCCTTCGATAGAGAATAGTTTTTCCCAACGGGTTTTGTTACTCGACAAGGTTTTTAGCAAGACAACACTAAAAACATCAAGTATGTTGAACGTAAAGATCGCGTTGATATTACTGAAAATATCTGGATCAAAGAAATGAAACGCGATACTCTGTTAAGAAATATAACTTCCAGAATCAACAACATGGTCTTATAAACATTTAATTCACCAAAGTAAAGTGTGATAAACTCCTTTTGACTGTATTAGACTAATGAAAATTGTCTGACATCATGGGGAGCATCTAATGGTGTGTTGAACTATTTTCCTTCACTGAGGTTGCTTTTTCCACAAGGTTTTGTTACTCGGCAAGGTTTTTAATGAGACAACAACAAACACCAGGAATGTAATTTCCCTACTAAGGATATTTGTCTTTCCTATGAGGATTTTCTTCCTTAGGAGTTTTGAAGCAACTAGTTAACTTCAACGAAGCAAAGTGATCATCTGCAACGGATTACCTTTACTCACGTTGTACTCTTTTTCCTTGTCAAGGTTTTAATGAGGCAACATATTCGATCCCAACTATGTTCTAAGTTTGCTTAATATTGTACTCTTTTTCTTTAGTTCAGGTTTTGTCCCTCTGGGATTTTCCTGGCGAAGTTTTAATGAGGAAATTAACTTAGACTAGTCGGTCCTTGAAGATCGTATTGCATGTGATGAACTACATGTAAAGTACGAGATAACATGTGAAGAATTGTACCAAGGTTTTGTCCCACTGGGTTTTTCCTTATCAAAGTTTTAATGAGGCAATTGATTTCAGCACAAGTCATCAAGGGGAGGACTACATTTGAAGAACTATATTCGAAGCACTAAATGTGAAGCACCGCATATGAAGTTATACTGGATCACACAAGGGGGGGTGTTGTAGGGCTTGTAGCCCATGGATGTGTGGCCCAATATAGTGTCTAGGGTCTTCTTCCTACTTGTATACAAAGGAATATATGTAACACAATTGATTATGATCAATAGAAACTTTCTTCTGCTTCTTTATCTTCCCTATTATTCGATTGCAACACGAGGTAAATTTTCCAAACTTTATACTTGTAACTATGTGTATACCGAATTAAACCGAGACAACCCGAGTTTGTTCGAGAGTCTAATTAAAAATCTCGTCAATATAGACTGTGTCAGACAAACATTCCCATTAAAATCTCGGATCACCGAGATTTCATGGACGTCCCATTTAAACGTCGAGACTAAAAGTTCATGCAATAGCTCCATTGAAATAGCAGAGATCGATTACATTGGCATATACTCAACTCGAAAGTGGTTTAAGAATGATGGTGTTTTCCTTGGCAATGTCTCTACAGTATAGCGAACAACTACTACTATATTAGCTAAATTGGATGAATTCCAGTAGTTAGCAAGGTCTTAGATGAGTGATGCTAAAGATATAGAACGTAAATGATCACTCTAACATCAATAATATTATTAAAATGATTTTGTTTAAGTTCCTATAACTAAAACTATTAACCTTAATTCATTTATGGTTAGAATTTAGATAGAAATGTGTTATAGAACTGAATTACGAAACAAACTCTTTTAATTTCACGCAAGAATTCGGCATATAACATAACAAAATAAAAAATAAATCTTTTTTTTCTTCCAAATTTTTTATTTAAAAGAAAAATTAGGAGGAAAAAAACAAATGTGAGAACCGCGAGCATCTTTATTACATTCTAAACTTCAAGATGAAAATTTAGTATATTGTTTGGCCAAGGTTAAACTTTGTCTAGGCATGGTAATGATTTTCCGCTACTATTTGAAAAGATTGTAAATATCTACCCACATGTAACCAAGGAACAAGTATAACACTTGCACTTTTCATAGTCAAGGGCTTCGTTGCATTTTAGGGTTTGTGCTAAGCATTGGCTACCTAATACTTACTCTAATGGCTTTTGTGCAACGAGGATCTTATGTTAGTGAAAATTACTGTAGCTACATTACTTTTATTGAGAGTCCACCTTTTTGAAAATATGTTTTTTGCACATAAAATCTAAACTTCCAACTTTCAAATACTCATAAATTGCTAGCATCCAACGCGCTACAGAGACATAAAATTTCTGCACACTAATAATAAGAAGTTAAAAATACAAAAGAACATATTCTCATGCTTAAATGTTAATAGAGAAATTAACAATTAATTTTATATGAAAGAATTCAGGTTCAAGAGTGATTGAATATTTCGACTTCTGAGTCACCAATAGGGTTTTATGAAGTTGTACTCGAAAAGACGGATTTTTATCCTCACATGTGTGCAGGTAGGAATGAAAAGAGAAACCCTGCAACACGTTGAATGGTGCACTTCTGACCAAAAAGATAAATCATATGACTAGATTACCTCATAAATGTTACTGCTTGTGTCAAAGCTACTAAGGGTATTGTAGGCACTTTTCACATAGAAGGTGCCTTTCCTGTTTGGATCACATATTAGAGTATCCTCTCCTATAAAAGGAATGTTCATATCTAAGAACTTCCTAGCATAGCCTTGTGAAAACATTGGGGGTACTAAAATATACCATAAAATTTTTCTTAGGCAACCTGTATGGACAAACTTAAACACAATTCCGAGAGTTCATCTTAACGAATCTCAATCAAATAATAATATCTAAAGTTATATCTCTTTCTCTCACAATCAGAAAGTTTATAGAGACTAGTCCGTGAACCTGATTCACGTGTGAGAGTACTTGGGTAAAATCCAAAAATAAATTTCCAAGTAATCAATCAAGTCGTATCCAACAAACAAGGATGTATCTACTTTGATTGATTTACGTACAACCCGTAATATTTCAATTATAAAGATAAACGAAATAATACGGAAAAGAAATAACACAAACACCAGAAATTTTGTTAACGAGGAAACCGCAAATGCATAAAAACCTCGCGACCTAGTCCTGATTGAACACCAAACTATATTAACCCGCTACAGAACTAGCCTACTACCAATTAACTTCGGACTGGAATATAGTTGAGACTGAATTAAACCCTCAAAAAAATTATGTTACAGTCGCGCTCCTTACGCCTCTTGAATCCTAGTAGGACTCTGCGCAAATGATTCCCTTAGCTGACGTCCTTTACAGCCTTAGAGTTGCTTCAACTTAATTGAAGACTTTAAACCAATCTGCCTCCAACAGATAAGCTTATTTGTATGATTTCCTTTTTGATTGTAGATCAAGGTGAGACTAGAAATCGATAGCAATAGACAGAGTCTATCTAACCTCAAAATCCGGACTTATACTTCCCGAAGAGCAACCTAGATTATTATTCACCTCACAAGTATTAAACTTTTGGAATCAACAAAGTTTGATACGAAGAGAACTTTGATGATTTCTATCTATCTTGAATGATGGACCAAGCTTAACTATCGATCAATATTAGGATACTCGAGCTATCAGATAAATAATAGATGGACCTGGCTTCAAGAATCCCTATGAAGTCTTTGTATACGCTAAACCCTAAAA
The DNA here is from genome assembly GCA_023529315.1 of Papaver bracteatum. Classification (NCBI taxonomy): domain Eukaryota; kingdom Viridiplantae; phylum Streptophyta; class Magnoliopsida; order Ranunculales; family Papaveraceae; genus Papaver; species Papaver bracteatum. The sequence goes on along the minus strand of JAJJWX010000294.1, from coordinate 20,963 downwards.
GTGTTTTAGGAAGGGGACGATGCTAGTTTACAACTAGGACACACTAAAGTAGTGTCGGGATTCAAAGATCCCAGTTGTTTGAGGTTCCCCTTTTATAGACTTTCAAAGCATAGGTTGATTTAGGTTTAAGCTAAGAAATCTTTGGAACCAAGCAAACAATATAAACTGTTAGATGAATATTTGAATCTAATTAACATGACACGATATACACTCTTGTTAGGATGAACCGTAACCAACTGAACTATAAGCTTGAGCACTTTCATATAACACTTAAGACTTTAATCATGTGATCAAATATGTCTATAGTATTTTTAAATATTTTTCAAATGCTAATTATCTCACATAAATAATTTTATGTGCATTTGAAATTAATCGACAAGGCAAGTATGTATACTTAAACCTTGTTCGTAAACATATTTGTCATGGTACGTGTACTAGTTATGTGTACCCTTAAGACAAATTAGAGTTCCGGAACATACATAACTTTTTTGGTATGTGTATCGGGTATGGATACCACACCGGTTCCAAAACCGACAGTTCTTTTTCAGTACCCGTACTGGTTTGCGTACCGTTCCGAGTTCACAGACTTTTTAAGGTATGCAGTATGCGTACCAAAAAGTTGTTGTCGACATATAGCTACTTCGGTACGTGTACTAGGTACATATACTACGGTTCCGGGCCTATTACAGTTTTCCCAGTTTGTAAGACTAGTATGCATATTGTCTTATATCCGAAAATAAGAGTAGTTTTATATTTCTCTCTAGATTAATTCGAAACATTCCCAAATAACATCAATGACATATATCACTGTTCCATGCTATTTTCGATTGATAGTCTTGAATCATAATTTAGATTACGAACAATAAATTATCCTTAATCAAAATTCATCAAGTATGAACAAATGTTTATCAATCTTAGTCATATATATTTCGAGGACTAATTATAAGATGAACTTGACTCGAAATTCTTGATATGCTTACGATAGTCCAATTAGTTACGCGATAACGTCTCATAGATAGAAAAACGAATATAAATCGAGAAATAGATGGTTCAGTCTTCACTTACCTTTTGTTGAAAGAAGTTCTCCAAAAGCTTCAGTTGATATTCGCCTTCAAATGATTGAACACAATGATGACTGTCGTGATGTCCGTTTCTCAACTACACTTCTATCCTAGTCCGAGATTTAACAAATTGTATACTAGAAATCAAGATATTGTTTTGACAACTAAATTTGACAACAAGATTGAGATAGCAACACTTGTGAGTTCGACCGAGCAATGCTCTAACAATCTCCCCATTTGTCAAATAAATCTCAAAAACTCCTTGAATCCATCATGCCTTGATTTCCTTGGTTTCTTCAACTCCTTTAATTCTTCGTTACTTCAAGTTGCAATGATTCTGAACGTGTTCAACTCAGCATCATTTTTGTTGAAGATCCGTATCCGTAGCCATAACAACTTTGAAAATAAATATTCCGAACTGTCGTTATACAATAACATAATATTATTATCTTCTCCAAAGCTAAATTGTATCACAACTTTGAAGTAATACTACGGTGATATATTTATCCCCCTTAATCAATACTTACATCTTTTGCTTAATAGATGAAACATATAGATTATTGACTCACTCCCTTTTACATAATGATCTGTAAACCATATGTATGTAGTGCGAAACTACTAGGTACGATAATCATGGGATCGTAATGAATTCAACCAAAAGATACTTCAAGATTTAAGGATGATAGAGATAATACATAATAACATAGTTAAAATGTAACTCTTTATATCAACTTTATTTATATGATTTCACATAGTATGAAATACTTAGCGTCATCTAAGAGATTTAAGATATAAGCATCCCCTTTAAATTCCACAGCCACACACCCTATAAAGATATAGCAATTAAGCACAAGTTCATTTAATAACTCTCCACCGTTTGATGTCATTCACAAGATAACAACATGAGTGACCTTACGTTTGTAAAAAGAAGGATTTTTTCGGACGTTAACAAATCACATGGATTTGTATCCTGAACATCGACTTAAATTAATCTCAATGCCAGTTCCGGACAAGGAGATAATTTTAATCGGTATGACTCAATATAAGAAAAATTTACGGAGTGTATAGTGCAGTAATAACACAGAAGTGTGACCACAAATAGATCGATACTACAAGAAAATTCTCAAAGAGTTTGTTCTGTTTTTAGTGTATAAAAACATAATAGATCTAACTTTTGAGCATATATGAGATATCAGTTCAATTTACAAAAAGTAAAGGACACGTATATCTCATAAGACTTTGCAATATATTAAACCAAGAATGATTACATACTAATAGTTTATCTTCCAAACACTTTATAATTTAAATAAATAAATCTAAAAACACGCAAGATAAAAATCGTTGGAAATATCTTGTGTAATCACAATTTATGCTATACCAAACCCTAGTTATCCTTCTCAAAAGCAAGAATAAATTCTCACAAGAAGTTTCCTAGTATCTAAAAGCATAAGATGAAAGTTTACTCATTATCTTCATCATCGGAATCACCCATAGTTGAAGCATGAATCTTCTCTATTTCGTTCTTGATATCGGTAAATTTTGTAGCAAACACTGTTAGATCACGGCTCGGTCGAACTCGCAAGCGTTGCTATCTCAAGCTAATTTGTCAATGTTAGTGATCAAAACTATAAGTCTTGATTTCTAGTCTACTTATAGTGATGTCTCGGACTAGGATAAATTGTGTAGTTGAGCGTTAGACTTCACGTCGTTCATCAATTGAAGACGGAGAAATACTAAGGAGATCTTGTGGAACTTCATCAACAAAAGGTATGTGGAGACTATAACTCATCTATCACTTGGAAAGTCTATTTTTACTCTATCTCCTATATTGAGACAAAAGTCGTATTACTATATAGTATTCGATTATGCACATTTGAGATTTCGCGCTGAGTTTAACTTGCTTACATATTTCTCGAAATATACGTTGGTAAGCTTTCACTTCCACCAAGTTCATCTTATATTCTTGACGAAAGTCAAAAGATGATCATGTGAAAATTACCGAGTAACATCTTACACGTTTTGTGTGATACAATCATTTGGTGTAGACTTGGAATGTTTCGTTACGATTATTTCAATAACTTGAAAATTTCTTTGATGTTAATATTTCTTGAAAAACAGCTATTCTCATCCTCTAAGAAAGTTTCATTGATTGAAATAGAGTTTAGAACACTTAACCATCATTGGATTATGAACATATCATGCGTTCTTTCATGTATGTGATCCATGACCGGAACTATAGTATGCATACCCGTATGCGTACCTGTTAGTTGTGGAATTCTGAGTGCCTAAGTACACATACCCGTACGCGTACTGGCGAAGTGTTTGGGTCCGGGAATTTATGTTGTGTTTGGAAGTATGCGTACCCGTTTGCATACTGGCGAACCCAAACTCAGATCGGCTACTTAAGTATGCGTACCCATTTGCATACTTGAGTGGTTAAAGTTCTAAAATCGATTTGCTCATGAACTAATATATTTATATAATAAGGAATGCATTCTTTGCAAACCGTGGATATAATGTTCATGAATTGATTCGAGTGAATCAAACCGATTTTGCTTCAATTTGTTCTTGTATACTTATATGAGAATATAACAATTGAACAACTTTATAACTAGTTTCATTTGAGTCAATTGAACTAGTTGTGGTTAAGATGAATAAGGTTGATATGAGAGTGTTCATGTAGCTAACCTCGGTTAACTATTGTTTAGCCAACCTAGTGTACACGTTTAGGTACGGTTACACAAACCTAAATGAAGGTACATTTCATTTGTGTATAACAAGTTAAGTTCGATCTAACGGTTGAAAGATATTAGCTTGGATTTAATCAAGTTTTCATCTAACAATGAATATTGAATGATGTGTGATACTAGTTTCGAATAGAGCTGATTCTCCTTTAACCTTAGGTTTTTCACGAAACCCTGTAGGTTAACGACTTAAAGACTTCATTGGGATTGTGAAGCCAGACACAACTATTTTATTTGTAGTTGCGTGTTCTGATCTTACTTTTACAATCGTGATTAGGTGTTATCTTTGCTAAGATTTTCTTGAGATTTATCTCCGATAGGTTAGATTAAAAGTAGTCACAAAAATCTTCGTCTCATCGTTTGTGATTCCACAATATCTTGTTTCGCTACCATACGATTAAGATTATTATGAGGTGACTGATAATACTAGGTTATTCTTCGGGAATATAAGTCTGATTTATCAATTGGTTCTTGTGCACCTTGATTTATCAAAAAACGGAACAAAACTCGTAGGTATTTCTCTGGGAGACATATTTATCTATTCCAATAGACTTTTCTGTGTGAGACAGATTTGTTTATCAAGTCTTCGACTTTGGGTCATAGAAACTCTTAGTTGTGGGTGAGATCAGCTAAGGGAATCAAGTGCGTAGAATCCTGCTGGGTTCAGATACGTAAGGACCGCCACTGTACCTTTATCTGTGTGAGATTGATTAGGGTGCAACTACATTCCAGTCTGAAGTTCATTGGTAGTAGGCTAGTGTCTGTAGCGTCTTAATATAGTGTAGTATTCAAATATGGACTAGGTCCCGGGGGTTTTCTGCATTTTCGGTTTTCCTCGTTAAAAAATTTTCGGTATCTGTGTTATTTCTTTTCCCGCACTATATTTTTTTATATAATAGAAATATCACAGGTTGTGCGTTAAGTTCAATCAGTTCTTGAATCCGGCCTTTGGGTTGTTGATTGAATTAATTGACATTTGGATATTGGTTTGTGATACCGTCCAAGTTGTTTAACATAATAATCAGGATCGCAGATTTTTATCTGTTGATTTGGTGATTATATTTTGAAATAGAGATATAAACTCTTTGATATACTTTTCTCCAGATTGAGTCTAATTGTCTAGTTGATTCTTTTGAAAGTATATTGGAGTTTGTCTATTCAGATTGCCTAAGGAAATATTGGATGTGGTTGTTAGACCTCTACTTTTTCTATTGGTATCAGAGTAGGCAAACACATTTAAGACCTCATAAGTCTGTGTTTGTAGCGGTATGAATATGGACAGAAGTGTTATCTCTATAAATGTACTACCAGTCTTAGATGGCTCGAATTACTTATGGTGGAAAATTGTTATGCATGCCTTTCTTCAAGCACGTGATTTTCAATCATGGGTTAGGGTTGTTAATGGATATGATCCTTCCTTAATGACAGTGAATGGTGTAACTACTCCAAATGATATTGGTGAGTATGATCCTTTGGAAGTTCTTGCTGCAAATCAAAATTATGACGGGTTAAATGATATCATCCATGCCATTACCCCAGATCTCCAGCATCATGTGACTACTTGCACAAAGTGTAAAGATGCTTGGGATATCTTAGAAACCGTATTTGAAGAGAATACCTGTGAAAAATAAGCTAGGCTTCAAAATCTAAATTCTGATTGGGGAAACCTTCGTATGGCAGATGAAGAATCATTTGATGAGTTTAATCACAAAATGTCTGAAATTATTAATGCATCCTTTGCATTGGGTAAGACTATTCCTGAAAAGGACATTGTGATTAAAATTCTCAGAGCGCTGCCATCTTGATATGATTCTAAGAAACATGCCATCGTTGGGCGAAATAACCTTGTAACTCTTTCCAGAAATTCTCTGGTTGGGAAGTTAAAGATCTTTGATCATGAACATACATTCAAATCTGGAAAGGATATTTCCTTCAAAGCATAAAAGAACACTAAATTACTTGACAAAAGTAAAAGTGTTTGCGTATCTGAGGATGATCTTTTTGAGACTGATTCATCAGATGAAGATCTTGAGAATTCAATCTCCTTGATCACAATACAGTTTAGAGATCTTCTTTTGAAGATAATTAAACATTTTTCCAGAGACAAACCTAAGTCATCAGCTAAACCTCATAATCATGTTCCTCCTAAAAACAGGGATGTTGACGAAACTTATGACGAGGATATGCCACAATGCTTTAAGTGTAAAGGATTTGGTCATTTTGCAAATGCATGTCTGAATCGTAGAAAATACACTGGGAACAAAGGTCTTGCTGAAACTCTTGATAAAATGTCTAATCACTATGATTTAAATGAGGACGAAAAGTCAAGTGTTGCACTTCTTTGTGAAAGTATTAATTTTGATAATTGTAGCAATACATACATCAATCTTGATATTTTTTCAGAAGAAACCTCAACCATTCTGGAAGAGAAAATTGATTTATCTGCTGGAAACTCTCTATCTGATTTTTCAGGTTCCACTATGTGTCTAGATGCTTACACTTCTCTGGCGTTTGAACCATCTTCCATGTTGACGTGTTCTTATTGTTCTCTCAAAGGTAACTCTCAAAGTGTTTCAAGTACAAACACAAAATAAGATACGTCAACAAACTTCAACGAAGAGCGAATAGATTAGCAAACAAGCTCAAACTTGTTCAAAAATCATCTGAGGTATGTAAACTCGTCTATTCTTCGAAGAATTTAGTTTCCAAAGAAAAGACTTGATCATTAGAGAAAAATTATGGTCTAAACATTCTGTGAAATTGGGTTCTATGAATTCCTTTCAAAAAGGTTATGGTGGACATATTATTTTTCACCCTAGCACAACTTGATTGTGTTGGTTGGTGAATCTTGTCTCATCTGCCTAATCAATAGAGACAAGACTGTGCACACCTCAGGCTTTGGGAAAAGAAAATTGTTTTAGATTGTTTTGTTTTTCTCTTTTTAGTTTTGCTGTGCTTTGCAAGTCTGGAATTCGTTCATCTTTCCATATCTAATTGATATCGGAAGGGACTTCCTTGTTTAATCAATGAAAGAGGGTTATTCTCGATCATTCTACCCTCTTTAGGGTTGAGAGTTGTGCATGCGTGAACTTGTGTGTTTAAAGGTTCTATAACCCTACATTCATTTTACGCTTCTTGAAACTCTTTTTTATCATAAGATTGCTTGTTGTCTTGTGATTTTCTCTCACAATTCCGTACGTATGGATACTCCAAGTATTATGTCTTCTGATAGAAAATATGTTAATATGATTGTTAAGCCATCAATCATGAAGGAAAAAGATAAATCTCTGTTACCTCCAACTTTGAAAAGAAAAATAAGGAATGTGAGGAAGCCAAGAGCTGTTCCTTCAAATTCTCATAAGTTTTTGGTGTTCTTGAAGAGTTGAATGAAACAAGGAAGGAGATTCAGCAAATAAAGGCTATTGCTTTGAGAACTCTTGGAATTCAGAAAGCCCTGGTTCGGCATCAGTTTAAAAGGTTTGTTGGAATTGACTCATTTCTTCATGAACCTTATGTTCCTATGGCTGTTGAAGACAATGAGTTCGGGGACGATAAAGAATTTTTCAGAGGTCTCAATGTCTAGGAAACTTCTTATGAGAATTTATTCTTGTGTTTTTAAGAAGGTTTTCAGATTTATTTATTTAAATTCTAAGTTATTTGGAAGATGATTTTTGCAGTATAAATCTTTATGGTTTTGTATATTGCAAATTGTTATGGGATATGTTGTTTACGTCCGTGAACCTTGACTGTCCCATATTTGCTCAAATTTAACTATATTATATGTCGGTATGAAAATATTGATAAAAGATAGAACGAACCTTTGACTACAAAAGTTAAAGCCTATAATGTCATTATGCAAATATTGATGGAGATAGGATGAACCTTTGTTTACAGAGATTAAGTCTATTATATGTCATTATTCAAATAGTGATGAAAAATAGAATGAACCTTTGATTATTCCGTAGTATTAGTCTTTCCATGATCCACATATTTGTCTATGTACTGTACGGCTCCGTAAGTTTGATTATGTTGAGCATGGCCAGTTGAATTGATCATTTTCCTTGTGGTTATTTCAATTGAGATTTTTGGATACAAATTCATATTTTATGTGGTTTGTTAATGTCCAAATAAATCCTTATTTTCTTGTAAAAGTTAGGCCGCTCTTGTTGTTCTTTCGGGAATGACATTTTTATGGGGGAGAGTTCTTAATTGAACTTATGCTTGATTTCCAAATCTTTGTGGGGAGTGCGTCTGTGGAATATAGTAGGAGTTTTCTTGTATCTTTATAAACTCCTTAATGAATACACTAAGTTTCGACTATGTGAAATCATCGAAACAAGTTGGTATGTTGTTCTCTTTTGGTCATGAAGTATCTCTATGAAAATTTCATGAGGATCCCACTAGTTTTCTTACCTTTGCCAATTTATATTGACAAAAAGGGGAAGATTTAATGTGTAGTTCACATTACAAATACATATGGTTTACGGATAATTATGTAAGGGGGAGTGGTTTTCATTCTGAGATGAAGTATTGACTAAGGGGGAGTGATGCATATCACCATAGTATTGTTTTCAAAGTTGTGGTACAATTGGAATTTGACGATGTGTAATAATACTAGGACACTGTACAACAATGATTGAGAGCAACTATTTTCTCATTGTTATAGCTACGGATCTTCAACAACTATGATGCTGAGTTAAACACATTTAAAATCATTGGAGTACTTGGAAGTGACAAAGATTTCGAGTAATGTTGAAGAACCAAGGATATCAAGCATTTGGATGACAAGCTACAAAGTTTATTTATTTTGTAATCCATATGTATTGATAGTTTTGTCACTAAAATTGACGAAGGGGGAGATTGTTAGAGCACTGCTTGGTCGAACTCGCAAGAGTTGCTATCTCAAGCTTGTTTGTCAATGTTAGTGATCAAAGATATAATTCTTGATTTCTAGTATACTTATAGTGATGTCTCGGACTAGGATAAATTGTGTAGTTGAGCATTAGACTTCACGGTTTCATCAATTGAAGACGAAGAACTACTAAGGAGAGCTTGTGGAACTTCATCAACAAAAGTTATGTGGAGACTAAAACTCATCTATCACTTGTAAAGTTTATTTATACTCTATCTCCTATATTGAGACAAAATTCGTATTATTATATAATATTCGATTATACACATTTGAGATTTCGAGCTGAGTTTAACTCGCTTACACATTTCTCGAAATATGTGTTGGTAAGCTTTTGCTTCAACCAAGTTCATCTTATATTCTTGACGAAATTCAAAACATGATCATGTGAAAATCGCCGAGTAACATCTTACAAGGTTTGTGTGATACAATCATTTGGTGTAGACTTAGAACGTTTCTTTATGATTATTTCAATAACTTGAAAATTGCTTTTGAAGCTAATAGTTCGTGAAAACATTTATTGTCATCCTCTAAGAAAGTTTCAATAATTTAAATAGAGTTTAGAACACTTAACTATCATTGGATTATGAACATAGTATGCATTCTTGCATGTACGTGATCCATGACCGGAACTATAGTATGAATACCCGTATGCATACCTGTTAGTTGTGGAATTACGAGTACCTAAGTACACATAGGGTTTGGGTCCGGGAATTTCTGCTGTGTTTATAAGTATGCGTACCCATTTGCATACTGGCGAACCCAAACTCAGATCGTCTACTTAAGTATGCATACCCGTTTGCATACTTGAGTGGTTAAAGTTCTAAAATCGGTTTGCTCATGAACTAATACATTTATCTAATAAGGAATGCATTCTTTGCAAACCGTTTCTATAATGTTCATGAATTTATTTGAGTGAATCAGATTTTGATTCAATTGTGTTCTTGTATACTTCTATGAGAATATAACAATTGAACAACTCTATAACTAGTTTCATTTGAGTCATTTGAACTAGTTTTAGTTAAGATGAATAAGGTTGATATGAGAGTGTTCATATAGCTAACCTCGGTTAAAAATTGTTAAGCCTACCCAGTGTACGCGTTTAGGTACGGTTACTCAAACCTAAACGAAGGTACATTTCATTTGTGTATAACAAGCTAAGTTCGATCTAACAGTTTAAAGATATTAGCTTGGATCTAATCAGGTTTCTATCTAACGGTAAATATTAAATGCTTTGTTACGAAGGTAACTTAGATTGCAAACCCCGATTTGAAAACTATATAAGGGAGAACTCTAGCAACTGGGTAACCTAATCGCCACACCTCTTGTGTGATACTAGTTACGACTAGAGTCGATTCTCCTTTAACCTTAGGTTTTTCACTAAACCATGTAGGTTAACGACTTAAAGACTTCATTGGGATTGTGAAGTCAGACCCAACTATTTTCTCTGTAGTTGCGTGTTCTGATCTTACTTTTATTATCGTGATTGAGTATTATCTTTACTAAGATTTGATTGGGATTTATCTTCGATAGGTAAGATTAAAAGTAGTCACGTACATCTTCATCTCATCGTTTGTGATTCCATAATATCATGTTTCGCTTCTATACGATTAAGATTATTGTGAGGTGATTGATAATACTAGGTTGTTCTCCAGTAATATAAGTCTGGTTTATCAATTGGTTCCTGTGCACCTTGATTTATCAAAAGATGGAACAAACTCGTAGGTACTTCCGTGGGAGACAAATTTATCTTTTCCAATAGACTTTTCTGTAAGACAAATTTTTTTATCAAGTCTTCGACTTTGGGTCATGTCAACTCTTGGTTGTGGGTGAGATCAGCTAAGGGAATCAAGTGTGTAGAATCCTTCTGGGGTTCAGAGACGTAAGGAGCGCAACTATACCTTGATCAGTGTGAGATTTATTAGGGCTCAACTACATTATAGTCTGAAGTTCATTGGTAGTAGACTAGTGTCTGTAGTGGCTTAATACAATATGGTGTTCAAAGCTGGACTAGGTCCCGGGGTTTTTCTGCATTTGCGGTTTTCCTCGTTAACAAAATTCTGGTGTCTGTGTTATTTATTTTCCGCATTATATTTTGTTATATAATAGAAATATCACGGGTTGTGCGTTAAGTTCAATCATTTCTTGAATCCGGCCTTTGGGTTGTTGATTAACACTTGGATATTGGTTTGTGATACCGTCCAAGTTGTTTCACATAATAATTAGGCTCGCAGATTTCTATCTGTTTGATTTGATGATTACATTGTGAAACAGAGATATAAACTCTTTGATATAGTTTTCTCTAGATTGAGTCTGACTGTCTAGTTGATTCTCTTGAAAGTATATTGGAGTTTTTCTATTCAGATTGCCGAACGAAATATTGGATGTGGTTGTTAAACCCTCGCTTTTTCAAGCACACATAGTTTTTTTTTTGTTGCATACCTTTTACCTTGGATTTGATCTTACAAACATCCTTGTGAACTTTTTGAAGAAGACTCAAGGCTGTTAGATCACAAGGACCGTCAAGAGGTGAAATAGATGCCCTTTTTGTTTTATTCTCGTTCGTTCTCATACATTTGAATGTACTTCCACGAACCAAAGTAGGAGTTCCAATAGAGTTTCCAATTGGACCAATGAAGAATTCTCCACATATGCGTTCTATAAAGCAAGGAAAACCCAATATCTTGTTGGGTGACATCATTGTTTCCATTTGTTGAATAATCCATCTACAAATGTCAAGACCTTGAGTACCCATTTCAAGAAAAAAAAACCAACTCCACAAAGTCACGACTCCGACGAGCATCTTCTAATGTGGAGGGACAATTTTTTGGAATTCTAAACTTTCCAAAGACCTTGAAAGTCATGCCTAGCTCTTCGGTAGAAAACTTTCCATCTTTCCAACCAAAATTTTTTCCACAAAGGAGAAGAGAAATGGTTTCACAAGAAGCTTTTTCTCCTTTTGGTATAGGAAAACAAAAATCACCCATGGGAAGATTAGTGAGTTGTGAAATCAATTCTCGGTCCATCTTAATCTTGTCTCTTCCAATCATGGTCATAAAACACAACTTCTCAAGATCAACATTAAAAATGTTAGCATAAAATACTCTTGTAAAAGAGTCAAAACCTTCGCCAAACCCATTAAAGATATTACCAAGATTGTACTTAGAAAAGCAAGCTAAATCACTACACGGAACATTCCAATTTCTTTTCCAGAATAAATTCTCTAGTAGAAATTTTCTTATAGGTTTCATAACAATCTTTATTAACAAATATGATTATAGGTTCCTCATTTTCTTTGAGATCAAGTTCATAGGTATCCTTAGGTTTTTTACTAACACCTTTATTTCTTCCCATACTTGTCAATTATAGTAAATTCAAAGTAGAAGGAAAGGATCGATCTTACTTAGAGGACTCCTCTGTAGATGATTGTTCAATTGAGACACCTTCTTTGAAAACCCTTTTTGCTTTAAGAAGGGAAGATAGAAATTATGAAGAAAAAACCTTCAATTCAAGATGACATCGCACCGGTTCGTAAACCCCAACTCAAACTCGATTCCCGTTCATAACCGTGAGGAAGATTAAAGGGAAGAGTAGTATGTGTACCCTTTTAAATATACCTTAATGGGATTTTACCGCTTCGCATACGAAAACCCATGAATTGAAGATAACTAAACGAAAAAAAATCATACCAAATTAAGATTTCCAGACAAAATCTAATAATTGTCAAAAAATATCACTATAGTAAGATAATTAATTTAATTTTTAGCTCAATGAAAGAGTTTCATAGCACAAGAGATATTGATATTTAAAGGATTAGAAGTACTGTATTTTTTTTTTATCTTATAACACCAATATTGGAGCCAACTCAACAATATGTGATGTTTTACTTCGATCAAGATTGATTACAAAGAACCTTCGTTTATCCAGAGATTAATTACCAAATAATCATGATCTCAAAAACTTGATAGATATATCATGGAACTTAAACTACAAACATAAACAAATATTTACAGTTGCTTGCCACATCTTAAGAAATTAATACATGATGGGGTGATGCGAATATCTTGTTAAAAAGGGGTTGGATGAGCAAGATGCTCACAAACCATTCTAGTGTGACAGTCTTTCGGTTATGTTTCTTCCTTCTTCTTGTGATCACGAGACGGTGTTCCGTAATCATCAGGAGCAGTCCATATCATTGCAATAAACATGTCCGAATACTGCACGAACTAAACCTTTCTCAAAATCAACCCAAGGTGTTCCAAGATTTTAAAAGTTTTTTCAAAAGCTATATAGAGATCTTTGTATATAAACCCATCTTTGTCGCATTCCTTAAAAAGACTAAGTAACAATCTTTTAATACAACATAACTTATTACTATTAATAGGACGTTTCTTATTTTTACCTTGGCGAAGGATTCTTTATTATTTTTCCTATCGATTATTTACTATCAACCAAGATATTAGGAATCTTGAATGAATCGAGAGCATCCTGTGAGACAAAAGGTATCGAGGAAAATAAACTCTGAAGAATCTTTAAGGAATTCTGGTGTATGTTACTGGTGAACAAAAAAAAGTTTCCCAAAGTAGTATCTCATGAGGATTTACATTTAGGATCAACCAAAGACAAACTAATTAGGTTTTTCGTGTTTGCATGATCTGATTCCAATTGAAAACACTTGGGGCACCAAAATACACCACCAACTTTTTCTTAGGTAACCTCTATGGACAAACTTAAAAGCAATTCCGAGAGTGTTTATGGGTGAAAAATATTCCTGTCGGATTTGGTAATTTGGGGTGTGTGGATGAAGAATAAATCTAAACCCTAAACAAATGCACTGCGCGGTGAGTGCTTGTGATTCGAGAAATCAATCCGTACAACTATGGCCTAAACCAAGAAATGGACGTTCCAGACTTGCTTCAGTCATAAAGTGAAGGAGATGGGGTTGATCTTAGGGAGGGAAGCGAAGAAGGTGTTAAGATTGTGAAGGTGTTGGCTATGGATGACTTGTATCAAAAAATTGAACTGGCTTGCAGGATGTAAGCTATCCGTTCCGGTGTTTTAATACGATTGTATCAACACTTGTTTTTGTTGTCTTATCTTTTTTTTTCTTGTTTTTTTTTGGAAAATAAGGAGGAGAACCTATTTATACAAGTCTTTAAGCCTAACCCTCGTATCTCGTGGGAAGTAGAAAAAGTGGAGTGATGGAGTAGTGGAGTGATGTGTTAGTGTCACACGACCAGTCTTGCCCACTTCTTCCATCATCACTAACCTTCCATGAATTCCTGACACGTTCTTGTGATGGCGCATTGTGCGTTGCACGCTGTAAACCTCCAGACCAATACCTCAGTATGTATCCCCCAGTTTGTGACATGATTGATGTCTTGAGTGTGTGGATCGTGGGACCCACAAAAAGTAGCTTGTAATGCTAGACTAAGTTATTTAGGAAGTCGATACTTGTGAAGTATCGTGTGAATTCTATGCAGGTAATGCATCGAGTATACTCAGCATGTATGAAGCATCGTTGTTTGAGCGTCTCAAAGTAGCTTCATGTCCAGCCTACCTCATGTGATGGTTTGGAGGTTGCACAAGCAAGTCCTCCCTTGGCCGACCATATGATGTGGTAGAGTGACGGGTGGTGATCACCATGATGCCTCACTGACCAATTAACTCCTGACCAGGGTTGTATAACCAAGCCGGTGAATTTGGACGGACGAGATGATCTTTGAGACACTCATCCGCGACCGTTGGTGAAATTAGGGTTTTTAGAAAAGGTGCACAAGCACCACTTTCCATCTTGGTCGAATCCAAGCTTGGGAAACGATTTTGGCATGGCCGATCGGGTATGCGTGTATACAACATGCCGGTATACATGCCCATACCTCACTGTCCCATGAAAATGTGATCCGGGCCACTCAATTTCTTCGGCGAAGTTGAGTGGCCGAGATCAATTTGCGGCAGAAATCTAGCGCCGCAAAAGCCACGCATCATGCCAACCTCGGGAACGTGTTTCAAGACAACCAGGCGTGGTCGATCCCGTTCGGTTGGTTCGGCATGTAGGTGGTAGGATGGTGTTCATGCCTGTACTTCATTGCCTCATAGAAACGTGATCTAAGACACTCAATTTGTCCTGCGAAGTTGAGTGGTCGAGATCAGTTTATAATTAGGAGGTGCGACCACTCCAGTTTTGGCATGCGAATCGAGGTATATAGCCAAGTTTGGTCTTGGGTGATTGGGTGTGGAGATAGGTGGGTCTGCAGTGATCATTTTGATACTTACCAGACCTGCTTAGTCTATTCCTGGACCCTTCATCCGAGCAGAAGAAGATGGACGCTCGTGATCGCAACACAAACCCTAGTCAGGGTTTTGCCGGCCGTGTGTCACACCCAGTTTGGGGCGCACGAATCAGGATGACCAACTATAGTTGATCCTGACCGATTAGATAAGTATGTAGGTAGGCCCACGGTTATTGTGTTGACATGTTCCAGGCCCTTTGAATCTACATCTACACCCTCCATCTATGCCTGCGAAGATGGATGGTTGAGACTGTTTTGCGACACATATATTGTGCTGCAAACCCTAATTTAGGGTTTTCTCGACCATACTGCTTTGGCTTGGACGGTTTGGCAAGCTATGCAATCCTTTAGGGGAGGACGACCATGCGGGGCTCGCGTTGGGTCGGTAGTGAATATTCCAATACATGCTTGGGGTCATGGATTCTATATAAGTTATCCAATCATGCTGGTGAAGTTGGATGGTCGTGATCGTTTCTGAGACTGATATGGACAGTCCAGATTCAAATATGCTTAATCGGGCTAGTATAACACACCGAGAGTTGTATGCTTAATCGTTCTAGTATAACACACTGAGAGTTGCGGCCTGTACATGTATTTCGTACATGCTTCATTATTAATGCTTGGAGGTTCGTGTTGCTCTGCTGAGAACAACACTCAGTCGTCATGCCGCACCGATAATGAGTACAGGAAATATAAGGCTGGTCATGCATTAATTAATAATGTTGTAAATTCACAGGGTATAAGAGATTTTTGCCACATGCTCCAACCTGGATGAATTTCGTGTATTTAATTCACATAATACTGGGATTGTTTCCACATGCTCCATTCTAGGTGAATTGGTAAAGTTAAGAAGTATTCATAACTTTATTAATGGCTTTATCTTTTGCAATATGTCAGCGTACAATTTTCACCTTAAACTAAAATCCACCATCAACAGAGAGTTCATCTTAATGAATCTCAATCAAGGAATAATATCTAGAGTTATATGTCTTTCTCTCTCGATCAGAAAGTTTACAGAGACTAGTCCGTGAACTTGATTCGCGTGTGAGAATACTTGGGATTCCAAAGATCAATTTCCAAGTAATCAATCAAGTCGTATCCAACAAACAATGATGGATGTATCTACTTTGATTGATTTACGTACAACCTGTGATATTTCAATTATAAAGATAAACAGTATAATGCGGAAAAGAAATAACACAAACACCAGAAATTTTGTAACGAGGAAACCGCAAATGCAGAAAAACCCTGAGACCTAGTCCAAATTGAACACCAAACCGTATTAAGCCGCTACAGACACTAGCCTACTACAAATTAACTTCAGACTGGAATGTAGTGGAGACCGAATTAAACCCTCACAATAATTAAATTACAGTCGCGCTCCTTACGCCTCTTGAATCCAAGCAGGACTTTGCGCAAATGATTCCCTTAGCTGACGTCATTTATAGCCTAAGAGTTGCTTCAACTCAATTGAAGACTTTAAATCAATTTGTCTCCCACAGATAATCCTATTTGTGTGATTTCATTTTTGATCGTAGATCAAGGTGAGACTAGAAATCGATAGCAATAGACAAAGTCTAGCTAACCTCAAAATTCGGACTTATGCTTCCCGAAGAGCAACCTAGATTATTATTCACCTCACAAGTATTAAACTTGTGGAATCAACAAAGTCTGATACGAGGGGAACTTTGATGATTTCATCTATCTTAATTGATGGACGAATCTAAACAATCAATCAAGATTAGAATACTCGAGCTATCAGATGAACCTGGCTTCACGAATCCCTGTAAAGTCTTTGTACTCGCTAAACCCTAAAAGGGTTTTAGGAAGAAGACGACTCTAGTTTACAACTAGGACACACAAAAGTAGTGTCGGGATTCGAAGATCCCAGTTGTTTGAGGTTCCCCTTTATAGACTTTCAAAACATAGGTTGCTTTAGGTTTAAGCTAAGATAGCTTTGGAACCAAGCAAATAATATACATCGTTGGATAAATCTTTGAATCAAATTAACATAACAAGATATACACTCTGGTTAGGATGAACCGTAACCGAACCGTGTACAAAGACAACGTTCATGAATGGTTATCTGAAACTAACCAACTGAACTATAAGCTTGAGCATTTTCATATAACACTTAAGACTTTAATCATGTGATCAAATATGTCCATAGTGTTTTAGAGATTGTTCAAATGCTAATTATCTCACAAAAATAATTTTATGTTCATTCGAAATCAATCCACAAGGAAAGTACGTATACTTAAACCTTGTTCGTGAACATATTTATCATGGTAAGTTCATGAATGGTCAGCCGGTACACATACCAGGTGTGAGTACCCTTAAGACAAATTAGAGTTCTAGAACACACATAAATTTTCCAGTACGTGTACCTACCGGGTTTGGACACCACACCGGCTCCAAAATCCCCAGTTATTTTTCAGTACACATACTGGTTTGCATGCCGTTCTGAGTTCACGAGTTCACAGAATTTTTAAGGTAGGCATACTGGTATGCGTACCAAAAAGTTTTTATCGATATATAGCTACTCTGGTACATGTACTAGGTACATGTACTACGATTCCGGACCTATAACAGTTTTCCCAGTTTGTAAGACTGGTATGCATACTATCTTATATTCGAAAATAATAGTAGGCGAAAAGACGAGGGTACCCAAATACACCACAATCTTTTATTTATCCACCTATAAGTCCCTCTTACCGAAAGTGATCGTCTATGGACAAAGTCAAGACAATACAACAAATCGGTATTCACACTTTGTGTGATTGTCTACGGATACGAGATCGAGACAATACGACTACCAAAGTATGATACTTGATAATAGGTTCGGACTTAACCAAACTCTAGAGGATCACTATCAAGTATGTCGGAGTTGACATGTAGCGCCCCCAAAGCTAGCACCTGACTAATCCAAGAGATTAACTAAATAGAGAGGCACTAAGGATCTAAATCATATACTTAAACATTTAATTAAGATATCTTCTACAAAAGTAAACCCAAAACTTAACCCCTCTCTGAAATATATATATAAGAACTCATATCATATGATACATATACAACAGTCATTTAGTTTACAAATATAATATACAACATAATAAACGTATCCTAAGTTAACCAACTAACGAACTCAACCCTTGAAGATTTCGTTGCGCAACTCTGATCTTCCTCTGAAACTAAAAGTGGGAATGGGTGAGCACATCATACCTAAAAGGGGTGCCCAATAGAAATAACATTTAACTTTCAAGTAATCATTGGAATGATTTGGAAAACAATTCATGTTTTCCCAAAACGCAAAAATCAACCAATTCACAGAGATACACAATCATGCATAGGGAACTAACTCCTTCAAACAATGTATATATTGAGTGTCGACCAATTCCTTACACACCCTATTAGTTTATATTAGTGTAGACCGATTCCTTACACACCTATTACGCATAAAAGCTCGAAAGTAAGTAGATATAAATGAAGGAGCAATATCATATATACCATATATGGAAATTCTCATTTTCCAAACATACAAATGGAAATTCTTATTTCCAAAACAATTCATAAAGATAAACAAAGCATTACAATTCCTTTCCAAGCAATGGAAAGATTAAAAGAATCAACAGTACTTTCGGAATTTAAAATAAAACAATGCATGGAATACACAATCAGGCAATGCATGAATTCATTAAACATAAAATTTTGTAATAAAAAACAACAATAATCACAAAAGAGTTAGATTTAAATTCCCACCTCTTTTGATGACAAGTCACGCCTACCTCGAGATCCACGATCCACTGGTTCATCCTTTGAATCGATTGTTGCTAATATAAACTAACTGTTAATCATACAAGCACTCTAAGAGTATGCCAAAAGGCTCATACAAGAATCATACAAGTTTGTCTAATGGTTCTAAGCCCATTTGTTGTTCTACATCTTTTCATAATCTATCTTTAGCATAACTAAGGTTTACTAATTCAATTAGATTGGTTATAAAATCTATTAGATAAGTATCATAAAGAACTACAACTTTGTAGAAGAAGCCAAAGGCTAATTCGGATCATAAGGGGCCTAAATCATCAATTATAAGAATACATGTAATAAGCCCAAGTGCACTAAACTATACCAATTAACCAAGGCCTAGTCTAACTGGTCAACTAACGGTCACTAACGTCAATGTTTGGTCAGAAGGAGTCAACATCTAAGTATAGGTCAAACTGATAAAACATAGTCAAATGATTCAACTCAGTCAAGATTCACCGAGTCAGGTTTGATCTGGTCAGGTCTGGTCAATAAGCTAACTCATTCAGATACACTAAGTCAGATAAAACAGATTCAATCAGGCATCAGACTGAACATAAAAGTTTAAGGTAAATCAATAGCACAAGCCATTGATACAAATACAATTATAACACCAATTCAAAACAATCTCTCAAATGTACAACAACCTGATTCTAATCATTTAATCATTGCATACACTATCCATTCTAATAGAATAATATAATTCAATATGAAATTGTAATCTAAGCTTTACCTGTAATTGCATTTCTAAGCCAAACTCTTCCCACATACACAATCCATCAGTTGCAGACAATTTGTAGACTACTTCAACTAATCCCTATTCAATACAATCATTTCTATCAAACATCACTTCCAAAACCAAACTCTACAGCGTAGCTGCAATGTTAGAACTAAAATCTCTCACAACATCAACATCAGCTCATCTCATTCACCACCATAATATCTTCCTTATTCTCAACTACACTTTCACAGCATTGACACCAATCTCATACCCTGCAATTCATATTTACCCCATAACTTCGCAATTCAAATCCCTTGACCACTCCATGAGCCTGTACTTACCAAACCGACAATACCTGCAACTCCATCTCAGCACAACCTGCACCACCACTTGTAATCTGGAGTGCGATTAAACCCACAAACCATCTGAAGATCACAATTACATCCATGACAGATCATAATACACGCCCACCTTCAAATCCAACTACACATACAACACCAAAAACATCATCATTTCATTCCACCTGCAACTCAGTTCAATAACAAACTCCAACATCTCCAACATCACAAACAACCTCATCTTTTCCACAACCACCACCAGTTCTACCAACTTACTTACAAATTCAACAAACTCTAAACTATAAACTTCAGTTTCATTGTACATTCATCATTATCCCTAAACTCATGAATTCATTAAATGGAATCAATAGCTTTAGTAAGTTATTAAGAAGAAAATTGCCTCAAATCAGACTTGCTCAAATATCAATCAGTTCATGACCACCAGAGATAACTCCATAATTTCTGAAAAGATGAGGGTACCCAAATATACCTCAATATAAAACTTTTCCACATATAAGTCCTTTCTCTGAAAGTGATTGTCTATGGACTGAGTCGAGACAATACAACAAGTCGGTTCACACTTCATGTGATCATCTATGGATACGAGATCGAGACAATACAACAACGAAGTATGTTTACTTGATAAATGGTTAGGACTTAACCAAACACAATAGGATTACTATCAAGGAAATAAGAATTAATATTTGTGTATTTTACTTCTAATAATAATTGCGGAAATAGAAAAGTAAAAGACACATCAAGATTTTATTAATAAGGAAACCGCAAATGCAGAAAAACCCCGGGACCTAGTCAAGATTAAAAACCATACTGTATTAAGCCGATATAGACAATATCCTACTACAAATTAACTTCGGTCTGGACTGTAGTCGAACCCTAATCAATATCACACTGATTCAAGGTACAGTTGTGATCCTTACGTCTCTGATTTATCCCTTGACACGGTGTCTGTGTTAAGGTGACGTAAGAAATGAATGGATAGTGTATTCAACTGATTCAAGGTACAATTGCGCTCCTTACGTCAAGGGATAAATTTCTGGTGTCTGTGTTATTTCTATTCCACGTTATATTTTTA
>JAJJWX010000293.1:0-10802 GCA_023529315.1 Papaver bracteatum | reverse complement strand
TACTGACTTCATTATTCATACATATGCTTATCCTAACCATTGTAGAAGTTTCCTTTCATGACTCCTATGTTTTCAATTCCTGGCTGTTGGGTTTAGGGCGCGCCCTCAACCATGTTACGTACTATATGATGTGATTGTCGGATACCGTGAGTCTTCCTTTTTTTTCAAAAGAGTTCTTGAATCTTTTTTTTCTTTTTTTTTGCAGGACGTGAACGTTATGGCCAACGTTGATTGTATGATGCTATTTATTTGGATGATACAAGGTCAGTAGAAGTAGGTTCCCCTAATGCTTTCTGTAAGTTCTTTTTTTTTGATCGGTGCTTTCTGTAAGTTCTTAGTTCTTTGTCGTTTGTTGCATGACGGCCTTTCCCGGGGTGTTGCAAATGTGACTTATGTATTCGCTACTAGGGATGGTGCAAGTGCAACACTTGCCAGGCATATTGATGTCGACAAGGTTTGCTTTTCAATCTGGCAAAAATATACATAATTTTAGATGATCCATATAGGCGTTGACAGCATTTTGGATTCAAATTCTCAGTTATTTGACGGTTCAAAGTTATTCGTCATATTTGGATAGAAGGCAACTGGTGATGTTTTTTTCCTTTATCGAACATGAAGAATGTAAAGCCTCTTAATCAAACAGCACCGGGTTAACCTAATGAAAACTCGCATTTGGAGGTAAGAGGTTATAACCATGAAGAATGCAATATGACAGTTAATCAGTTCACAAATCACTTCCGTTTTGCTCTTTCAACGTTTGTATTCTTCTGTGTATAATGGTAGATCTTTGGAAACAAAAATTTGGAAAGTTACATACTTTGTTGGTTACGGCTGTCTATGCTTAAGTTACTGTTTTGTATCCCTTTTGATCCCATCGTATAATCTTTTTTCATTAGCTTGATAGTCATTTTCTTTGTGATTTCGAAGAGAAGAATAAATTTGTAAGGAGCAGATGGATTTCGTTTATGTTGTATGTTCAAAAAGTTTAGGTGCTCCACAAGTACTCATTGGTGCTTCTCCTAAGCTGTTTTGTTTTTCTTTTTTAGGGTTTGTGGTGCGATTTTCCTATTTTGGTTGTTTCCGACTCCACCTTAGGTTGGACGGACAATATAAGTTATACCATGCAGCCTGATTTGTCTTTGAACAATGCATTAGATATTAGGCCAAGATATGTTTTCTAATCAAGTTTTTTTTTTTTCAAGATTCCAAGGTTGTTATTGTTTTCCATATCAAGAAGCAGTTTCCATCAAAAACTGAGACAAATGTGAAAGAACCATGGCCTGGAGGTTTGGCCTATGCCACTAGGATTCTTAACGCTATTAATCATTCTATTCGGTGCTGCATACTTTGGCTTGGGTGGATTATCCATTCTAATCAGGCACTTTTAGTGATCTTTGTTGGACGACCAAAGGGAGTCCCTATGTGATGAAAAAACATCAAAGTTGTCAGTCACAACAAATGTGCAGAGAAATTGAAATTGATTTTTTGATTCACAAATTCAGATAAAATTTAAGGTAATCAAACGAATTGATCAGAAATTTTAATCAAATATCGTCAAATAAACAAATCACATGTTCAAACTTCTCTAAAATCTCCAGCATATCGATCATAATCGATCAATTTCTTCTTCAACTAGTTAGTCTTTCAAATGGAGTATTGAATGGGGCCAGCAAAATATAAGAAAGTTATTTACCCCAATTAGAAGTTAGCCGAACTATAACACTATCTTTGTACTTTTCTTCCCGCATCGCATATTTCATTGTGTTGTCCTCTTCTAGGCTAGCCATCCAGGAACAAAAGGGAAAAAAGCTAAAAAGATTTAGGGCATTATTATTCCTCTAAAGCCATACAAGGTACCTCGATTTTGTTTTACTTAGTTATTGATTCACGGATTATAGTTGTGCATACTGGTTCCTAAGAATGCCCCGGAGTCTGTAAAGAAACGTTGAGTTAGTAAAATCTAATCATTGGGAGCTAAAAATAGAAAAAGGGAAAAGGAAAAAAAAAACAGTGAGGTAATAAAATCTTTCTTGATCTTTTATTAAACCTAGCGAGGTAATAAAAAACAGTGAGGTAATCTAATCATTGCCGGGCTACTGTGCCAACTAATCAAACCCAGCACGTCACATTTAAGTCACGTGTTGTGCCGTGCTGGGCTGGGCTGGGCTCGTGCTGACACATCCTAGTTTACACCTCTAAAGCAAACGGTCGAAGTGTACACTCAAATAGACGGGAATTGTGAAGCCACTGCCATGAATAAGAATAACGTTAATGTAAACATAGATGATGATATAACAATTTTTTCCTTTTTATATTTAGCCTGACAGGGGGCATCATTTCCTAAGTTCACTTAAGGGGAACGATATCCTACTGCCGGCTTTGAGTCAAAAGATAGAATTTTGAAAAGTTGAAGCGAAGAAAAGTTCCTTAAGAAAAAAGAAGAAGAGAAAAGTAGCAACGATGGCGGAACTGCAGGAAGAAATATTCATGTTAAAGATAGTATATTTTTAGCCTCAATTCTTCCATTAACGAAAGGTATGTTTTCCACGTGTTTCACTTCGTTGCTACGTGGTTAGCTTTCAACGTGATCGTACCTTCCATATCACAGCAAATTTAGGCAAAAGAAAAGATAGCAATAAAGATAATCTAAGATACTGTAATTATTGTTTAACTTTTTCCTAATTCTGTTCGATAACCAAACGAAGTACGAGTCATCATATACCAGTCAATTTTTTTAAGGTGCCAAATTTAATTCTTTTTGTGGTGTGGTTGGCTCAAAGTGGATGCTACGATTTTAGGTGAAAATGTTTTCTTTCAATCGGTAGAAACAAAACTGATACCCATAAATTTGCAAGTCACTCTAATTACCCAACCAACTTCCAATTAAACATGCTAGCTAGAAATATTTGTAGTTGCATTTTTTTCTTACAATCAAGGTCCTTATCCACATGCTTACAAAGTTTTTCTCCAAAACTGTAACGGATTATGATCGATTTATGACTGTATATTAAATGTCAACCTTCTTTCTAAAAATAAATCTTTTTTTTGAGGAGAAAGGTTAATATTAAAAATAAATCTTAAACACTTCCATTCTACGTGAATTTTGGGATGATGTTTTGAAATGTTAATGATCAAATTGTAAGTATAACTCGGATAGCAAGTGTACAATTAAAAAACTTTATATACGACTAATTTATACCATTCTTCACAAGGAGAGAACTTGGGAAATGAATGACTAAAGCCTCATGACCAAAAGTTAAGAACCAGGTGTGTGGTTGAAATTACATATTTGATTTTCCAGTTTGACATCGGCTGACTACTTTAGCTAAACTATGGTGTGCCTTAACCTTTGTATGGTTTTGTTTATGGGATCGCTAAGGATTTGGATATGCCAAAAGTGTGCCAAGTCATGAAGTCCATCGCGTCGCAGGCGCACGAGAGGTTGAGCCCAGACCGAAGGCCTGGGTGATAAATGAGCGGCTCCTCTGCCCTTCCATCCCTTCCGAACATGAAACTTTGGTTTCATTCGACTCCTTTATCGGATATCACGATGTCCACTTCTTCCCCATACTACAAGTGAAAGGGAAAATGTAAAGACTACCATTAAAGCGGCCCAAGCAAGACTTACTATATCCATGTGAATTATGTCCCCTATCTCTATGAATATGAAGGAATTAGTCCATTATTGATCACTAATAATAGTGGAATCTATGGTGCAGAGTCAAAAAGGGATTATGACCAAACGCTATGGATCAAACTATCCAAAAAATCCACCCACAACAAGTTCCTATATGATTTATGGTAGAATAGGGAAGGATTCACCACAAGCAAGAT
This sequence comes from Papaver bracteatum, assembly GCA_023529315.1. NCBI lineage: Eukaryota > Viridiplantae > Streptophyta > Magnoliopsida > Ranunculales > Papaveraceae > Papaver > Papaver bracteatum. The sequence continues at coordinate 6,968 of JAJJWX010000293.1, read as the reverse complement.
ACATAACACAGGGATTTTCTTTGTATTATCAAGGAAATCTTTTTTAATGGAAGATGTAGGAATAGTAAGGCCTATTGTTTAGTTTCTTTTGTTGCCCTTCAGAAGCAAAAAGCATAAAATATACAATCCAGGTAGATCACTACCTACCCCATATCTCTCCAAAATAATGTTTTTACTTTTGGTTTCCTCTAGAATCTATTGTTTCTGCTGAGCAAAAAAATAAAGTATTTCTCTTTTTTGTAGATGAGGCGGCACCCGGATTTGAACTGGGGTAAAAGGATTTGCAGTCCCCCGCCTTACCACTCGGCCATGCCGCCAAACAAACGGATATAAAATAGAGGGAACGCTCTCTTCTTTATTATTTCTTGAATCTCATTGTCTTTCTCCCTTTCCTAAACCCCCCCAACCCTTTTTTTGAACCCAGTTGATTCCCTTTGATTGATTGTATGGTATCTCAACTCTCAAAATAAACAACACCTAAAAACTTCCCCCTTTTTTATCTTTCAAAAGCAAATGTGCTTTTTCAGTTACAGAATGAAAAATGCAGGGCAAATTGGAACCATTAACTATTGACTTGAATCCATGAGGAGTTCTTGGATCTCAAATTTCGTTTCCTTAACAACGGCATCAAAAGAAAGTTGATACACAACTTATACTTATTAAGTATCAATTCTTTTCAATAATAAATCTTTTTCAATTAAATTTACATTATAACAACAATTATATATATATGTAAACCCCGGAACATAAATTGTTACAAAGATATCCTAATTAGGTATCTTAGCCATATATGTCTATAAGGAACTTCCTTTTTTTTTGAATCTAAAATAGAAATTATGATATAGCACTTCCTGTGTTGCCCCAAGTATAGCTGGGATAGGAAATATCCGGATGGATAGGTTGCTATAGCTATAGGTAAAAGTGCTTCGCAAAAAAAGAAGAAACTCTATACTATTCCTTATTTTTCTGTTTTTCTCTCATTCATAGAGAACAGATCAAACCTTGAATCATTTCTTTTTTGGGTACCCAACCGGATTGTAATATCATAATAATAGGTAGAAATTGGATTACTTTTGATATTTTATACAAGACTCTAAAAAAGTATAATCGGAATAATTATGATTCCAGGAATGTTTTATCCTGTTGCAAATTCGAATTTGAATAGAAAATTATCCTTATTGCTCTGCTCAATGGTATGAAGTTGGGTAAAATTTCATGTGATTCAGTAAACAGAATATACATTCCATCATTGCTAGATCGATCCATATGGTTCGATGAAGAATGAACCAATAATGGGATTTTGCTATAAATGGGAAGCTTAAGATGCTCCGGGATGGAAATGAGGGAATGTCTACAATACCTGGGTTTAGTCAGATACAATTTGAGGGGTTTTGTAGGTTCATTGATCAGGGCTTGATGGAAGAACTTTATAAATTTCCAAAAATAGAAGATATAGATCAAGAAATTGAATTTCAATTATTTGTGGAAACTTATCAATTGGTAGAACCCTTGATAAAAGAAAGAGATGCTGTGTATGAATCACTGACATATTCTTCTGAATTATATGTACCCGCGGGATTAATTTGGAAAACCGGTAGGGATATACAAGAACAAACCATATTTATTGGAAACATTCCTCTAATGAATTCCCTGGGAACCTTTATAGTAAATGGAATATACAGAATTGTAATCAATCAAATATTGCAAAGCCCCGGTATTTATTACCGTTCAGAATTGGACCATAACGGAATTTCGGTCTATACCGCCACCATAATATCCGATTGGGGAGGAAGATCAGAATTAGAGATTGATCGAAAAGCAAGGATATGGGCTCGTGTGAGTCGGAAACAAAAAATATCTATTCTAGTTCTATCATCAGCTATGGGTTCGAATCTAAGAGAAATTCTAGATAATGTTTGCTACCCTGAAATTTTCTTGTCTTTCCCGAATGATAAGGAGAAAAAAAAATTGGGTCAAAAGAAAATGCCATTTTGGAATTTTATCAACAGTTTGCTTGTGTCGGCGGGGATCCGGTATTTTCTGAGTCCTTATGTAAGGAATTACAAAAAAAATTTTTTCAACAAAGATGTGAATTAGGAAGGATTGGTCGACGAAATATGAACCGGAGACTTAATCTTGATATACCTCAGAACAATACATTTTTGTTACCACGAGATGTATTGGCAGCGGCGGATCATTTGATCGGAATGAAATTTGGAATGGGTACACTTGACGATATGAATCACTTGAAAAATAAACGTATCCGCTCTGTAGCGGATCTGTTACAAGACCAACTCGGATTGGCTCTGGTTCGTTTAGAAAATGTGGTTCGAGGAACTATATGTGGAGCAATTAGGCATAAATTTATCCCGACTCCCCATAATTTAGTAACATCAACTCCATTAACAACCACTTATGAATCATTTTTCGGTCTACACCCCTTATCTCATGTTTTGGATCGAACTAATCCATTGACACAAATAGTTCATGGGCGAAAATTGAGTTATTTAGGTCCTGGAGGATTGACAGGTCGAACTGCTAGTTTTCGGATACGAGATATCCATCCTAGTCACTATGGACGTATTTGCCCAATTGACACATCTGAAGGAATCAACGTTGGACTTATTGGATCCTTAGCTATTCATGCTAGGATTGGTCATTGGGGGTCTCTCGAAAGTCCGTTTTTTGAAATTGATGAGAGATTCAAAGGGGTACGGGTAGTTTATTTATCGCCAAGCAGAGATGAATACTATATGGTGTCGGCAGGAAATTCTTTGGCGTTGAATCAGGGCATTCAAGAAGAACAGGTTGTTCCAGCTCGATACCGTCAAGAATACCTGACTATTGCATGGGAACAGATTCATCTTCGAAGCATTTTTCCCTTCCAATATTTTTCTATTGGCGCTTCCCTTATTCCTTTTATCGAACATAATGATGCGAATCGGGCTTTAATGAGTTCTAATATGCAACGTCAAGCAGTTCCGCTTTCTCGGTCCGAAAAGTGCATTGTTGGAACTGGGTTGGAACGCCAAGTAGCTCTAGATTCAGGAGTTTCCGCTATAGCGGAACACGAGGGAAAAGTCGTTTCTACCGATACTGACAAGATCGTTTTCTCAGGTAATGGAGACACTCTAAGCATTCCATTGGTTATGTATCAACGTTCCAACAAAAATACTTGTATGCATCAAAAATCCCAAGTTCAACGGGGTAACTGCATTAAAAAGGGACAAATTTTAGCAGATGGTGTTGCTACAGTTGGTGGCGAACTCGCTTTGGGAAAAAACGTATTAGTAGCTTATATGCCATGGGAAGGCTACAATTTTGAAGACGCCGTACTTATTAGTGAACGTCTAGTATATGGCGATGTTTATACTTCTTTTCATATACGGAAATATGAAATTCAGACTCATGTGACAAGCCAAGGCCCTGAAAGGATCACTAATGAAATACCGCATTTAGAAGCCCACTTACTCCGGAATTTAGATAGAAACGGAATTGTGATGCTGGGGTCTTGGGTAGAAACAGGTGATATTTTAGTAGGTAAATTAACGCCTCAGATGACGAAAGAATCATCATATGCCCCGGAAGATAGATTATTACGGGCTATACTTGGCATTCAAGTATCCACTGCAAAGGAAACTTGTCTAAAATTACCCATAGGTAGCAGAGGTCGAGTTATTGATGTGAGATGGATCCAGAAAAAGGGGGGTTCTAGTTATAATCCAGAAATGATTCGTGTATATATTTCACAGAAACGTGAAATAAAAGTAGGGGATAAAGTTGCTGGAAGGCATGGGAATAAAGGTATCATTTCAAAAAAAATTCCTAGACAAGATATGCCGTATTTACAAGACGGAACCCCTATTGATATGGTCTTCAATCCATTAGGAGTACCTTCACGAATGAATGTAGGACAGATATTTGAATGCTCGCTCGGGTTAGCGGGGGATCTGCTAGACAGGCATTATCGAATAGCACCCTTTGATGAGAGATATGAGCAAGAGGCTTCTAGAAAACTCGTGTTTTCTGAATTATATGAAGCCAGTAAGCAAACAGCGAATCCGTGGGTATTTGAACCCGAGTATCCGGGAAAAAGCAGAATATTTGATGGAAGAACGGGAGATCCTTTTGAACAACCCGTTATAATAGGAAAATCCTATATCCTAAAATTAATTCATCAAGTTGATGATAAAATTCATGGGCGTTCCAGCGGGCATTATGCACTTGTTACACAACAACCCCTTAGGGGAAGGGCTAAGCAAGGGGGCCAACGGGTAGGAGAAATGGAAGTTTGGGCTCTAGAGGGGTTTGGCGTTGCTCACATTTTACAAGAGATGCTTACTTATAAATCTGATCATATTAGAGCTCGTCAGGAAGTACTTGGTACTACGATCATTGGAGGAACAATACCTAAACCTGAGGATGCTCCAGAATCCTTTCGATTGCTCGTTCGAGAACTACGATCTTTGGCTCTGGAATTGAATCATTTCCTTGTATCTGAGAAGAACTTCCAGATTCAAAGGAAGGAAGCTTGATCGGAATGAATCAGAATTTTTCTTCTATGATCGACCGGTATAAACATCAACACCTTCGAATTGGATCAGTTTCTCCTGAACAAATAAGCGCTTGGGCCAAAAAAATACTACCCAACGGAGAGGTTGTTGGAGAGGTGACAAAACCTTATACTTTTCATTACAAAACAAATAAGCCGGAAAAAGATGGATTGTTTTGTGAAAGAATTTTTGGGCCTATAAAAAGTGGAATTTGTGCCTGTGGAAACTATCGAGTAATCGGAGATGAAAAAGAAGACCCAAAATTTTGTGAACAATGCGGAGTCGAGTTTGTTGATTCTCGGATACGAAGATATCAAATGGGATACATCAAACTGGCATGCCCAGTAACTCATGTGTGGTACTTGAAACGTCTTCCTAGTTATATCGCGAATCTTTTAGATAAACCTCTTAAAGAATTAGAAGGCCTAGTATACTGCGATGTGTGATTTGATCAAAATTCTTATTTTACAGATTAGGACTAAGAAACTGTCATCCCATTCACTCCGATTGGGATGCCCTTACTCTGACATGTCTCGTGGTAGGAGTAACATGAAGCTCAGAATTATGGATGTATTTAATACTCCAAAAAAGGGAATTGATCTATGGTCGATTCCGTAACAGAAAAAATAGGAATTGCTAGTTGTACCTCGTGAAAAAGACTTCTTTCGTGGAATTATCCATTCCATTTCTTTTAGAAAGAAATTATGTTATAGTAAGCAAATATGACATGGTTACAAGGGCCTATTCATCGCGTATAGGCTTTAAGGGCATCATGTCATAACCGTCGAGGTTAAGTAGGGGCCTAAAAGATCGAATGAAATGATACATAGACAAGTAAATCCCTTATGAGTTCCAAGGTATTCTTTAAAAAGGGATTTGGCATTCGAAGGGAGGTAGACTACTCAATAATTTCACATTTCATTTCATTGAAATGTTGGTTGGTCCTGATTGGGAACTTGAGTAAGGAGTAGAATGTTGGGGGTTTTCTATAAAAAAATTTTTAATGAGAACCCCTTATTTGATGTAACTACTTGAGCCGGATGAGAGGAAACCCTCGCGTCCGATTTTTAAGGGGGAAATCCTATACTATAAAGGAACCTATCCAAATTTTTCTTTTGCTAGGACCGTAGCTAAAAAACCTACTTTCTTACGATTACGAGGTTCATTCGAATATGAAATCCAATCTTGGAAATACAACATCCCGCTTTTTTTTACTACTCAAGGCTTCGATACATTTCGAAATAGAGAAATCTCTACTGGAGCAAGTGCTATCAGAGAACAATTAGCCGATCTGGATTTGCGACTTATTATAGATTGTTCATTGGTAGAATGGAAAGAATTAGGGGAAGAAGGGCCCACGGGTAATGAATGGGAAGATAGAAAAATTGGAAGAAGAAAGGATTTTTTGGTTAGACGCATGGAATTAGCTAAGCATTTTATTCGAACAAATGTGGAAGCAGAATGGATGGTTTTGTGCCTATTACCAGTCCTTCCCCCAGAATTGAGACCGATCATTCAAATAGATGGGGGTAAACTGATGAGTTCGGATATTAATGAACTCTATAGAAGAGTTATCTATCGGAACAATACTCTTACCGACCTATTAACAACAAGTAGATCTACGCCAGGGGAGTCAGTTATGTGTCAAGAAAAATTAGTGCAAGAGGCCGTGGATACACTTCTTGATAATGGGATCCGCGGACAACCAATGAGGGATGGTCATAATAAAGTTTATAAGTCTTTTTCAGATGTAATTGAAGGCAAAGAAGGAAGATTTCGTGAGACTTTGCTTGGTAAACGTGTCGATTATTCGGGGCGTTCCGTAATTGTCGTGGGCCCCTCACTTTCATTACATCGATGTGGATTACCCCGCGAAATAGCAATAGAGCTTTTCCAGACATTTGTAATTCGTGGTCTAATCAGACAGCAGGTTGCTTCAAACATAGGAGTTGCTAAAAGTAAAATAAGGGAAAAAGAACCTATTGTATGGGAAATACTTCAAGAAGTTATGCAAGGGCATCCTGTATTGCTGAATAGAGCACCCACTCTGCACAGATTAGGCATACAGGCATTCCAACCCATTTTAGTGGAAGGACGTGCTATTTGTTTACATCCATTAGTTTGTAAGGGGTTCAATGCAGACTTTGATGGGGATCAAATGGCTGTTCATGTACCTTTATCTTTGGAGGCTCAAGCGGAGGCTCGTTTACTTATGTTTTCTCATATGAATCTCTTGTCTCCAGCTATTGGGGATCCCATTTCCATACCAACCCAAGATATGCTTATGGGACTCTATGTATTAACGATTGGAAATCGTCGAGGTATTTGTGCAAATAGATATAATCCATGTAATCGCCTAAACTATAAAAACGAAAAATTGACGATAATAACTATAAATATACAAAAGAAAAAGAA